>JAJLVX010000464.1:0-46610 GCA_030564525.1 Liangdongia berthetii | reverse complement strand
GTAATGTGACACAAAGTACACTGGTTTTATGCCAAGTTATAACTTATAAATTATACAGTGACCAGTTGGACTCGAAAGTGCTGGTGAATGTAGTCTGTAGGTTATAGTGAAACTGACTGTCCGTGTAAGTATTAATTATGATTGATTTGAGTCTACAACAACTGGCGTTGCTTGTACTACAGTCTATATCTATGTACAATAAAATGATTCCTTCATTTCGTTATTTACCAACACAAAAGTTGGAGAACACTACACCCAACAACTCCTCAACACCAACAGTCTCTCCAGTGATTTTACCTATGCCTTCAATTGATTGGGTTAATGCTTCAGAGGCTAAGACCACATCATCCATATCCTTATAAACTTTAAACTGTTCAAATCCATAAAGGACATCCTTTTGTAGTATATCTTGAACTCTTTGGGACAAAATCAACGGAGGTGTTTTTGCAGTTAAAGTGATTTGTTTAAATTTTTCCACTAGTTGTTCACCAAGATCATCGATACCTTTACCCGTGATACAAGAAACTGGTAAAATATTTGACTTGGAAATGTTTAAATCTTTGGAAAGTGTTTGAGTTAACTTATTCACTTCATCCTCATTTATCAAATCTGATTTGTTTAAAACAACAAACACATCTTTGGATTTTTGTAAATCAGCTAAATGACATTTCATGCTTTCATTCAGGTTCAAGTTATCTGTACCCAATATCACCAATACTAGGTCACCTTCTAATGACTTTAATTTGGCTCGTTTAATCCCTTCAGCTTCAATCACATCAGCTTGTGTTAAATCTCTGATACCTGCCGTATCAACAACAATAACTTTGTAACCTTTGATATCCAATGGCAGATGCAATACATCTCGTGTGGTACCAGCAATATCACTAACAATTGCAGCATCAGAGTTTGCCAGTGTGTTCAAAATGGAAGATTTACCAGCATTTGGTGGCCCAACAAGTGTCAACTTGATCCCCTTTAACAAAATATCAGATCTCTCAGCTTTGTTAAGATATTCTTTTATCTGAACCTTTAGTCCACTAATTTCCTTCTCAACAGAGTTAAAAATGCTTTCAATTTCTTCAATTTCAGTGTCCTCCGCAAAATCTATGATGGCAGCAAGCATGCCAACATTATGAACCAACTGCTCTCTCCAAGCCATAAACTTAATTTTGTTGCTCCCGGTAGCGGATGTTATAGCACCAACTCTTTGCGACTCTGTTTCAGCATCAATCAATTCTCGTATACCTTCAATCTCCGTTAGATCAAATCTACCATTCTGGAAAGCTCTTCTAGAGAATTCACCAGCTTCTGCATACCGTATTGGAGTGTCTGGGGTATGCAAAGTTTCAATAGCTTTCAGCACTGCCTTTATCACAGCGACACCGCCATGTAAATGGAGTTCAACTAAGTCTTCACCGGTGTAGGTTTTGGGGTTTGGGAACACAACTGTTAAAGCTTCATCAAGAAGGATCTGGGATTCGGGGTGGTAAAGTTTACGAACTGATGCAACTCTATCCTTGGGTAACTTCTGTTTGGTGAGTCTTTCAAGAACCTAAAAAAAAGAATGGTTAACACATTTAAACAGTCAAGAATATCAAACATAAAATATATATCTCACGGACCATTTTTGAGTTCTCACCAGTAATTCTAACAACACCAATTGCGGACCTCGTTAGATGCGTTGAGAGAGCATAGACTGTAGGAAGCCCTGACCTACTCGATGCATATCTCGTAAATGGTCTGGCTAACGATGATCGTCTGTTCCATAAACACTTCATCTTTCCTCACAAGATTTCTGTTGTTTGACAAAGCAAAAAAAAAAAAAAAAAAAAGGTATGTCTTTTTCGTTAATTTTTTGTTGATCAACTGAACAGAACAAAACCAATATTGAAATTACAGTGAAAGTGATGCTGGTGTTTGGCACAGTACACTAAGATACTACTTGTCACTTGAGGAGGATCAGTTGAGTAGAGCGTCTATTTGTGGATGCTAAGGTCTGAGCTACCAGTCTGGATATGCAATTATTGGGTACAAAACTGACATTGTTACACAAAATGGTTAAGTCTATCTTATATCAACTTGTTTGTGTTATCACCATTACTAGAAATTAGAACAATTGTCAATTATGAAAGCTCAATTTTGTAAATTGTGGCTAACTAATTTTTGATCAGCGTTCTAGTTGTTAGCCTGTGCTTTTTATTTGGTTCAAGAGCTGAAACATTAGACACTAGGGGAAGAATTTCCAAAGGTTTTGACTATATATGATTATGATCATACAGGTGCTACTGTTCTATACTATTTTAGGTGTTTGTATTCCTGTGAATGGGTTAGAGGGTGCTCAAGTTCCAGGTGAATCGCTGTTCAAAATCACTGATTTCAATCTGTTGAATGGTGAAAATTTTAATATTGATTCAAATAGCTACACTGTTCCTATTCAAAGTACTGATGCTATATATGATCCACTGTCATCTTCACAACCAGCATTGGATGCCCAACATGATGCTAAGAGCATTGAGCAGACTGTTAAAGATACACACGATAGATACTTTGGTGAAAGATGTGGTCGCTATAGTCGTTATGTTAATGTCCCTGCAGAAAGAGGCCGTCTAATGGAGCATTTACAAACACCCACAACAATGCAAGACTCGGGAACTGACGGCCAACAAGCATCACCAATTCTCTCATTCTCAGACTCCACTCCAGAACCAAAAACAACAGTTGTGATGAGCACAACAACACTAGGATCACCTGTCACAACTATAAGTGAAGGTACATCATCTACCAATAAATTAAAACAAGAAAAAGGTTTGAATCTAACTGATAATGAGGTTCTAAATGGTGATTTAATGATACCACATGAAAGTTTAGAAACGACTACTCTAGGATGTATTGATTCAACATATTCCAATCATGTGCCAACCATTGCTGCTAATACTTTTGAATCTCCCCAAATTCTTGAGAGCAAAGCTGCAGAACTCAATGATCAAAATTCACAAGTGAACAAAGAGAATAGCGACTTGTTTGTAGAGAAAGAACAATGTGAAGTGGAAGGAAAAGATGATGCTATAGTTAACACAGAAGATATGGAAAGTTTGGTTGAGCAATCGAGACATATGAAGGGAGAAGCATTTAAGATGTCTGACGATGAATCGGAACAAAAATTATCTGGTGTTACTAGTGGAGCAGATCCTAAGAAAAAGGTATTCAGAACAAAAGACTATACTGAAGTAATCTCATCAGAGAAAGTGTCACCTTCAGAATGTTTTGATCGCGTTGATTCTCTTAGAGTTCTTTATCCTTTTGACGTTATTGACAATCTATATTTAAAGGAGGACAAAAATTATGAGGACAAAAATCAGTCATTAGAAGAGCTGAGTACCGATAATATGTTTTTAAATGACTCTACAAATAATAGCACAGGTGCTTCATTCTCTGAGATATACAATTCAGTCTTATGGGCTCCAGATGAGAAGGAAACTGGTGATATTTTTGATTTCACCAAATCAGATGCTTCTTCGACCAAATCCATCACATCCTGGTCCATTATGGGTGCCACTATTTTAATTGGTACAAGTGTTATTTTAATATAATTGATTGTATATCTTTATATTTACTTTTTATAATAGCAGTTGTAGATTAGGGTTGTTTAGGGTTTTAAAAAGAAATCCGGGGGTACATAGAAATTGCCATCAACAGAAATTTGGTTGAAATGAAGAACCCTTTTCGTGTGAAACAAACAACAAATATTAGATAAAAGTCAAGAAAAGGATGGACTATATCAAGAAGGCTATATGGGGGCCAGATCCTAAAGAACAGGTATTTATCAAATCTTAGTTTTGCAAGCAGTGAACTACTAACTAAACCTTTTTAGCATCGTAAAATCAAAGCATTAATTCGTCGAAATGGGAGATCATTAGATAAGAACATTAGAGAGTTGAGTGCATTACAAAAAAAGACTGAGCAATTGATCAAGACGAGCGCAAAGAAGGGTGATTTGAAGAGCGCAAGAATATATGCCAAGGAGCTGTACAACGTGAAGAAACAACAATCAAGATTACACAAGTCTAAAGCACAACTAGATAGTGTGGGCATGCAAATTGAAGAGAGCTTTGGTATGCTGAAACTGCAAAAGAACATGGCTGTGAGTACTACCATAATGAAGGAGGTGAACCAGCTGGTGAAGTTGCCGCAGTTAACTTCGACTATGAGAGAATTAGAACAGGAGTTGATGAAGAGTGGTATTATTAACGAGATGGTTGGTGATTCTATTGATATGATGGATGAGGATGCCGAAGAAGAGGAAGAAGTGGAAGAGGAGATTAATAAGATTGTTAGTGATTTGACTACAGAGAAGTTCAGTAAAGTTGAGAATCTTCCATCCAAGACGTTTGAAGAACCTGCTCCTGCTGCTGCTGAACCACAAGCTCAAGAAGAAGAAGATAATGAAGATATACTCAATGAGATGAGAGAGAGATTGAAGGCTTTACAAAGTTGAAGTTGTTGCTGTTTCAGAGATCTTAAATATTTTTGGTTGTTTTCAGCATCTGCATTTTGAATTTATTTCTGCATTACGGCCATTGTACTTTTATTAGAACTAATGTGAATTAGTGGTTTTCAGCTTTGTATGTAGTTTGTTGGATGAATCATAATAGTATGAGTATCAAGCTCTTTTCTCACTCCCTTTTAATATTAGATAGATCTTTCTCGTTTCAACTACAAATTAATATCAAGACGTTGACAATTACAATTAAAAATTAATATGGTGATAAATTAAACATTGTTATTTATGTTCGCTATCACTTCCTCTATTATTCTGATCTTTATTGGAAATTGGGTTATTGAACAGTAAAGTTTCCTTTTCTTGTAAACTGTTAAGAATAGCCATTTTGGCCAATTGTTTCTCTTGTTTCTGTTTGACCCAAACTTCAGCCTTTGTTAAGGTATCATCAAAAACGTTGATAAAAGAACTAACCATCTCCAATGATTCATGAGCTAACAATAACACTTTCCCGTTTGTATCATAGTTTAAGAAAGCTTGTGTGTGGGTGTTTTCAAGAGACCACTTCTTGGGAATTGTCAATAAAGTTTCACGGACGTTTGACCTAGCAGGTTCAGGTAAAGAGTTACCAGCATATCTCGATATCAAAGAAACAACTTTCTTCATTGTGCCCACTATATCCTGCTTGATTTGAACTGAGCTTGGTATTTCGTTCTTTGCATCGTGAAAGATTTCATCACCATCATCATCTTCATTATTATTAGTATCATCATCATCACTGAACTCGGCATCATCATCGTCCAAATTGTTGTCAACCCTGTCCCCATTGTCCCCATTACCAGAAGCTTTCTTCTTTTCAATTCTTCTTTGTTTCTTTTTCTTGTGTAATTCACGTTCCTTCTCTATATGTTTTTGTAAGTGAGAAACTTTTGAAGCAATCTGCTTGTTTGCAAGAATTAACAACTGTAAACAAGTGGTTAATCTCTTTTTGGATTCAATTGATAAATTGAGACTGAGTTCATTGAAATTCTTATTCCCCACGGCCAAAGCTTCAGAAATAGATGGTAGGGTTTGTTTATTATGATGGATATTATTACCATGGTTCAACCGCATGGCAGCAGAGCTTCTGATTGTTTTGCGGTCCAACTTAACTTCATCTGGAAACATAGAATTGGCCTTTGTCAATCTTCTCTTTCTCTTCCATTCTGATTTCTTCTGTTCGATAATATTCACCATTGGAATGGCTGCTCTTTCCATCATTTCAACACCATATTTGATTGTAGGTTTATTCAAGTTGTAAACTTTAACTGCAGAGCTGACAAAAGGATGGGACTTGACTTTGGTTAGAAAGTTCTTGTTGTCACCTTCTGTGTCGGTATCTTCATCATAATCCTCCTCGTCTTCTTCATCGTCTTCATCCTGAATGTTGTTGTTGTAACTAGCTGATGCATTCACTGTTTCAGTTGTATCATAAAATTGTTCATCATCTGTTGGTTCATCCTGTGGAGGAGGTGAAGGGGTACCATTTCTCAGTTGTCGTAGAGCTTGGATGGCCAGTAGTTCATCATGCTGGCTGACATTTGTGTTCTTGTTGTTCTCATTATTCTCCTTCTCTGTGATGGTGGCTGGTTCTGTGTGGTTGGTGATCTTATCCTCTTTGGTCTCATTAGCATCATTGAGTTGCTCTTGTTTATCTTTATCGTTATCTTCATCTTGGGCAATAACAGTGTCACGTACACTAGAGTTCTTTGGGGCACTTCTTAGTTCTGAGATCTCAGCAGAGTATGAGGTTAAGGAGTTTGCTATGGACTGTGGTAAAGGTTGTGTTATATCAGGATAGTCATACTTGGGTTTGTATTTCTCTACTCTTTGTTGATTGTGGTAGTTGATTTCCATGACTAATTAATTATGACCCAGTGTTGTTTGTGTTGTATGTTTGATATGTGTAAACCCACCAAGAGGACGAATATAAATCTATGGACTGTTTCTGAAAGTAAATATGGATGGTGATTGTCAATAAATAAGACTCTGTCTCTCTCCTTCTATCTGTATCTGTATCTTTTATCAACTGAGAATTGAAAAGTATTTCACCTCACTTCAAAGTTCACAGCACTTCACTTTTTTTTCTTTCACTACTTTCACCTATAAACTCACATGTCAATTCTTTTTTTAGTGACAAGTTGAAATTCCGGTGGAATTACACGTGTGCGGGGCCTACCACTTTTAGCATGTGATTTGGTCTTTTGGCATGTGACTTTTCATTATGTAACATATTATGTAACTCTATAGGTCCTTAGGGCACAACTAGTAGAACTCATATTATTATGGTGTTCAACGGGCCAGTACATTTTGGCCCATTCATCATTCACCACCTTTAATGGGACCCCCACGGTCGATTGAACATCACTTTCTACCGGAATGGTGTTGATTCTTGAATGGGCCTCTACTTATATAAAACCGATTCGCGGGTATCAAAAGATATCGCTTATTGTTGGCGATGTTCCCGATTTGGAATGTGATTTGAAGTGAGGTTATCTACATAGAGTCTAGACACATAGATAGATAGATGATAGATAATAAATTATAATAATTTTCAAAAAATCGAGATTCAACTTCAATTACCAGTTAAACTGTTAATTCATATTGACTAGTCATTATAATATAATGATTAATGATTAATCAAGATTCAATTCAGAATAAACACATTAGAAGAGCAAAGAAAAAACTTGATGTGATTCTAGATGAACTGTTAGAAGAAGAACCACCAGCAGAGGAAGACCCACCAGTAGCAGAAACAACAGCAGAATTTGAACTAGAGGCAGTAGCAGAGGCGGATTCAACAGTTCCCTTGGTAGCAGAAGCCTTTTCAGAAGCAGATGATTTAGATTCAGATTCAGAAGCAGAAGCAGATCCAGATTCAGAAGCAGCTCCAGATTTAGAAGTAGAGGCAGATTTTGTATCAAGTGAGACAGAACTGGAGTCAGAGTCAGAATCAGATTGGGACCCTGAAGATGTGGTATTGCTATCACTAGTGTAGTTCACAAACAAGTGAATTTGACGACCTTTAACATCACCATTTTCATCTGGGAAGCAAGGACCAGAAACACTCCACATATAGACACTACCATTAGGACAAGCGTACCATTCTGAAGTAATACTTTGTTCAAAAACGTCATCTGGAGAGTCCGAAGTCACAAACTCACCATCTTCAGCAATTGCAAAGTCTTCAGTAGCCTCAGAACCCAACACGTATCTTACAATTTCTCCATAGACTTGTTGATCATTTGATCCTCCAACAAGATTATTACCCACAAAATCGTTTTGATCACGCAATCTGTGGTCAGGGTATAAAGTGAATACAGCAGGTTCACCTTCTTTATCATCACCAATTGTGAAGGACCATGGGGCCACGGAACCAATTCTAACAATCCCATCACCAAGATCGTCACCAGTGTCATTAACATAAAGTGTGAATTTTGGTGAGTTTTCTAAAACTGTTTGGTTGATATTTGTGATAATGTTGAGGCCCAAATGTGTTCCTGTACCGTCATCGCCAATTGTGTAACAGTTTGAATTACCACCAGCAAAGTAGGCATGTTCAATGTTAAAAGTAGAATAGTTATGAACAACAATAGGACAAGCAGAGAAAACGTCAGAGTCCTTGTATTCTAGTTGGTATGGGGCTTCAGTATTAAGTGACCAACCACTAGTTTTCTTGTCCTTTGAAGGATAGATCCATTCATTCAACTTTGGATCATTTGAAGCACCACCATAAGAGTCTTCCGGGCGTGGTTCAAAATACAAGTAATAACCATCACTGTCTTGAACAGTACCATCATCATTTAAAGTAAAAGTAACAAGCTTACCCAAAGTATCGTTCTTAGTGATAAGGTACGGTTCTGAAGTGTTGAATGATCTTCTAATTGGCATATCAGGAAAAGCATAACCATTGTCAACCAAAGGGTAAAAAGTAGTTGATGTGGCAGCCAAAGAAGCCATACCAAGAGCAGTGGCTAGTGTATAAAAGGTGGTTGTTTTCATTGTTGTTGGTGTTGCTGAATGTTATTCAGGAATCAGTTATCAAAACAATAGAAAATGGTAATATAACATTAATGCACCAGGAACAGGCATGTGTATTTATACACCACCAACACATTAATGTATTACGATTCACAATAACAATACAGCAAACAACAACATAAACACGATAACCACAGCGCAAGCAGCAAGGCCTCATCCGGACAAGGAGTAAATACTACGTGCCGACAGCAAATACAATACCAAACAGGGTCATGTAAGGGTCTCGACTCTCCCACCGTCACGGGGCATGGATCACGATTCACGAGGCTAAATGAACCTGAAGATGTCGATACAGTGGTCACTGGTGACTGAACTTTGAAGGCTGAAGCAGATCTGACTCCAGAGTCTAGAGTCTAGTAAAGAATATCCCTTGAATGATCACGAACCACGATTCAAATTTCACAGCGACAAAACAGGGGGTCACACTCAAGATCTAAGATTCAAGGGTCTTATTGGACTGTAGTAACTTGTAAGTTGTAAGTCCATCTGCAGGGAGCATTCAACACGCACAAGCCCTGCGCACTGCGCAGTCATTTCAATTTTCAGCCATTCCATAACCTGATTAAAACAACAAGAATCAAAAATCAAGAAGAGCCGGCCGTACATTTTAGTCAACCCTTTAGTGAACCACTGTTGCAGGTTTCTTATTGGCTGTCAGTCAAGACTTAAGACTCAAAAGGAAACATTTACGTTGGAAGTTGGAAGTTGGAACTGTATCTTATAATACCGAGGCCGTTATTCTAATGTGGACATAAAAATCATCATTGGTGAGTCGTGACTCGTGAGTCGTGACTCGAGTGTTGTACCGATAAATCATCATTAAATGAATCACTGAATCAGTAAAATAGAAACACAGCCATAATCCATAAATTACCGTAGTATATCAACAATAATGATTCTAGGAAGTTGGAACTACGATTAAGCTTGTAGACTGTAGTCGGTGGCTTTGAAGTTTGATACCAAGTTCCAACAGCCAGATAATAGTAGAAGGCTTGGAATTTAGAATCTAACAATGGTCAGTCAAAGGCTTAGCTTTATCACCAAGAGTACCATCCTGGACCCTCGTCTTAGTTCTATCATAAAGTGACAAGAATTACTTATAAGTTATGATTACATATCTGTTAAACCTAAACAAGAAATTAGACATATGATATATGTAAAACACAGAGGTCTAAACAACGTCCAGGATCTGTATCTTCGCAATATTATATTGTATTACGATCTAAACAAGAACTAAAATGAAAAACAAGTAATGAATCGTCATGATCATTCAGCTGTGACAGAAGTCTCAAAATACTAGTAAATCAAAAAATTAGTTAGAATTTGGAAGGGCTCATATTATTCAGGAAACAGTTATATGCTCTTGCACGTAGTTACTAAAACCCCTATTAGCCTTCTGCCAAACATTCCACCTAGCGTCTGCCCAGCATTCCCCAAGCCATCACGTGCTCCCGCCTAGTTCTCCGCCTAATCTCAACGGTTTTCTGCCTAGAAAAATCCCACTTTCACGGGGATTTGTATGGGAACGGCTTTTCAAGCTCCCATTTTCCAAAATCATCCAAAACTGAAATGTTGGAATAAAACAATAACCAATGAAGATATAATTACAAGAGTGAGTGTATTATGATCTACGCTATATTTCAGTACTGTTTGATATTTTATTCTTTTAAATATCACTTTATAACTGACCCTACAGTTGAGTTTTTCCACCTTTTAGTTTTACCCTTAATTCAGCACTTTCCCACTTTTTTGTTAGTAAATCTTTCAGAAATTTGAATCAAAGGTCCCACCCTTGCCAAATTCTTCAAAATTCCAGTTTTCGATCGTCTCTGAATCCTGATGACCCATTCGAAAATTTGGTCAAAGTTCAAGTTTTTTTGAGAAAGTTTGAGAGTTTACGTGTTTGTGTAACGTTCGATTTGTTAGTGAAATTACGTTTACGCGTTTATCTCGTGTGGTTTTCGTGTTAGAGAGACTAAAAGACAAGAAATAGAATCTAGAGATCATGTAGATTATATAGATCGCTTTGTATAAACACATATCTTTTATTTGAGTCTTTTACTGGCGTTATTTCCAAATCTTTTGAAAATGTTCACAAACGTACATACTAACATGAAAATAGTGCGTCTTGAGAACACAACAAAGATTGAAACGCAGAATTATTAACAGTACTCTTCTACAAGCAAGTTACAAATAACAATTATAAGAACTTAGAACAATTGTGATTTGTGGCAGACATAATTATAACAAAAATTAGATATGTAGTGATTTATAAACAAAGCAAAGTTTTCATTGACCACAACTAGAAAAGCTGCTGCTTGTATATGCACAAATGTATTATTAAAAAACATGCTTGCGACGTGATGAATATAACACTAATTATACTACGGGTGAAAACTAGCTTATTATACAACAGTAAACACTGAACAGCCCCAAAGAGCCAAAAGGAAATTGCACCGCTCGTGAATCGTCCTTGAACAATGAACGGTTCAGTCAAAATTTTCAAACAAGTTCACAACGATCTAGAGTTGCAGAAACGTAGCTATCTGAACTCTTTGAATCAACTATGATTTAGATAATTTGGTAAATACTATAATGTATCACTCACATGAGCGCCCATACTCAAAGTCATGTTCAAATTTCAAATGGTTAACATCAAAGTAATAAAATCCCAAAATAATAATGTCAATACTTCAATCACAATGACTCAAGAAGGCAACAGAATTGAATAAGCATTTCTGCTCTCTGTTACTAGCCTTTGAATTATAGCTGCAAGAAAGTGAAGTTTAAACCCAAATTAAAATACACAGAGCACACAGACTAGACCTAGTATTTGAATAACACGTTAAGAATAATGTAAAACAGTAAACCATGACAAAACAAACGAAGTTGGGAACATTAGATGTGCATATCACTCTTACTATGCAACCAGGTTTATGCAGCTCTATGAGTAAACACTAATATTGATAATTTCACGGTGGTACTATGAGAGTACACTTGAACAGACACCGTTGATTTGTAAATTGTGATATTAATGACCGAACCCTGCAGAATGATATATTTTGACTCAACAACCACTAAAAACAGTTCACTTACCTTGAAGCAAGTATCTTGCAGATTTTGATGGATTCTTAACAACGAGTTAAAGCATCACATTAATCAAGTCAAAATAAGAAATCACACAGTGTTCAAAATCAAATGTTTCCCCAAAATACATCAACCAATCTCATAGTTAGCCATCTGGTGGAGGTCAGATTTCACTAGTTAACAAAATCAGATTCAGTATTATGATGGGAAACCACCCACAAAACAACACTGTGGATAAAAACTAACAATCACTTGTAATACTTTCAAACAAAAAAGAACTCAATGAACCATGAAAGATGTCATTACAAGATATCATTACTCAAATCACATAGAGGATATATCCCACAACTTGGACCTTGAATTGACTCGGTACCAGTAGCAGCAAAACAGACCAAATTCAACATCATATCAACTATTGAAAATGACAAAATTATAATTTGCGTAATGGAAACAGTAGTTAATAATTGCAATTGACAAAGTGGAAACAATAAAAAAGATCCTGGTCATTTGTATCAATATTCAGAAACGTATACCGGTGGAGGACGGTAATTGGTTTGAATATAAATCATAATTCAGGATAAAGTAAAAGAATGTAACACTCACTCAAGTTTATTGATGTATCAAGTTGGATGGTCTCATTTTTCATAAATCATAGGTAAGCTAATCCTAATATACTAGTGATACTGGTGGAGGTCAGAAATCACTAAACAAGAAAAGCATCAATCTAATGATCCTAAAAATTATGTTAGTGTGGCTTTTCAACTGATGTGGAGGGTTATACAATATAATTATAATCAATTCAGCTTACCAAATATGATCTATAATACCAACAATAATCCTTCTAGTGACAACCATAAAATAGAAACAATAGCAATAATAAATATACATACCATCCCACAAAACAGTTATAATATTAAAACCACCAACATACAACAAGACACAAACAACATCTTCAAATCCAAAGATCCTTCCACCTTCAGTATCACTAAATCCCACAATTTAGTGAACATCCAGTTAGAGATCACTTTGCTTCACCAATAAAATAATGCAAAAGCATAACAAATCAAAAGCTTGTTAAACCTTCAGTATCAACGGATCCCACAATCCTTATCAACATCCAGTTGAAACAAGCTAAAAGACTCAAACAAAGCATCACCACCTTTAAAAATGAAGAAGAAAACAAAAAGGAAAATAAAATAAATACTAATGGCATAGTTCTCAGTATAAACCAACCAAATCTCAGCACATATAGACAACCTTTGACTCTTTTGAGAACACCATGCTGTTTATGAAAGAAGAATGGAAACTGGGGAAACTGGTTCACCTTTTAAACGTAATTGCATAACTGTTACACAAATGCAAACAAAACTCAAACCGCAAAAGCATTTATAAGATTCAACCACAGAAACAGAAACCACAAAACATTGAGCAACTAAAACAGTAAATGATTGTAGACTCGGGAGTCAGGACAGTATCATGTATATATGTATCAGGCAGACTGCTGCTGTAAGTAAGTTGTTGAATTATTCCTCCTCCAAGATCCGAACCTGAAATGTTTTTATATTCTGTGATTATGTAATAAATTTTATATCGATTTTTCACAGGGTGAGAAACTGCAATACAATTCCAATCCATTATACCATTATAGTTCATTCGATAATGATTAGAACACAGCTGTTAAGACACTCTAAAGTGTTCCTACGTTATTCTTATTCAACCATATCCACAAACCCTACAATTGCACAGTACAGTCTATCCCCAAACTTTATTCAACCACCACCACCAACACCACAACAATCAGAACAAACATCGTCATCATCATCCACTACATACCCAATTAATACCAACGAAGATCCAGAAGTGATAACACCATTAGAAAATGTCTCATACCCTATAGAGAATTTATTACGTGCCCAAAGATCTTTTCCAGATGCTTATGGTTTACATGCAAAGATTGAACTATTGATTTCTTCGTTACAAGACAAAACAAGCACACCATTAAAGATTGGTTTATATGGTGCTAAGAAGAGTTTTTTGAACACTATATTAGCCGATCCATTTGCATCCAATCAAGAGTGGTATAAGTCTTTTATCAATAGAGGATCTTCTTCGAACATTAAAGTTTCATATGGTGAAGAGTTTCAAAGCAATGGGTTTTCAATGAGTCTTCCATCTCCAATTTTGTCCAGCGAAGGTATTTTGGCACATCCTATTGAATTTGTTGAAATGAATGAATCAATTGATGATGAATGTCATTTCTATATCAATTTTAATCAAAAGGATACATTTGATGGGAAATTGATTAAATGGCCAGTTTATCAATTCAATGATACTTCAAGTGAATTGGGACCTTTAGAGATGAATGAAATTGATTCCACAAAGGCATTTGAAGGTATGCAATTGCTGATTGAATCCCCATCAAATTCTTCTCTTTATGCTAAATTATACAATGAGTCCAACTTTATGAATATTTACCAATTCTTGAGCAAAACTCTTGAAAATGATTATTATTTATCGAAATTATACAACAAGATTATTAAGAATTTGATTGATTATAACGTTGCCAATTCTTTAACTGTCAATGATTTACAATATAAGGACAAGGTTATTAAGAACTATATCATTCAATGGGATGAATCCACACATGCTGAGTTCCAACATGTTTTCAAACCATATGTTGACAAGTTTGAAAGAAAGGAGCTGGCTTGGTGGAAGTTGTATTACAGAGCTGATGATGTTGAGAGTGAATTGAAGGCAATGCTGAACCAAGGGTTTATGAATAGCTCCGTTAAGAATTACAGTTATATTAAGGGTACTATTGACTCATTCAGTTCTTTTAACACTGAAGCTGCTGCTGCTGCTGCTTCCTCTTTCTCATTAAATAGTGAAAACAAATTGGGAAATCTGGACAATTCACTAACTGATTTACAAAAGGATATCATTGAAAATGATTTAGTTCCACTTCAAAACAAAGCCATCAAGATTTTAGCTATCAATAGTCTTGGTCTGCAATTGCCAACCCTACTGTGTGCTATTGGTGGATACTTCATTTATGATTTCTCCTTATACTCCATGTTTGGTTTAGGCTCACTTGGTGTTGTTTTGGGGTTTTCCAAGATTGCCAAACAATGGGATTCTGCTATTTTCAAATTTAAAGACGAATTGTTTGGGAAAGTACGCTTGAGTATTGTTCAGGCTAATGAATCCTTGCTGAAGGATTGGAATGATAAGCTGGTTTTGGAAAAGAGTGCTATTTTGAAGAGACAATCCATCATTGATGATATTAAGAAAGATATGTAAATTATAGAATTCAGTATATATTTGATATTTGATATATGTTATTGAGTATTGATTGTAATGTAATACTAAATACTAAATATATGATACCATTCTATTAATCTATTATAATTAATAAACCAGTTAAAATCATTCTTCATTCTCCATATCTTAATCAATCTTTAATCCTGTTGATGTCAAGATTGAAATTTTGAAAATCAAAATCAAAACATTGAAACGAACACGAAGAAGAAGAAGAAGAAGAAGAAGAAGAAGAAGCTGAAGAAGCTGAAGAAGAAGAACTGAACATAGAATAAAGGCATGTCTCTTTATATACTGGACTCCCACGCCCAATGCCTCATTGCACGAGAATACACACAACAATTGCTGCCTCAACAGCTTCTTCTCCAGGAATTCGCCAAGCTCATACAAACAAACGATGCACCTGTCCAAACACATCAGGGCATCAATTACATATACGTGAAGGAGACTGAGCTTTATCTGCTGCTGATAACCTATTATGACCATGTGAATGCTATGACAATCCTGGTGTTCTTACACAAGTTTATTGATATTCTAAAGAATTATTTCAAAGTTGATTCGTTGAATAAAGATCTAATCATTGATAATTTCAACTTGATTTATGAACTGTTTGATGAAGTTATGGATAGTGGAATCCCTCAATTGACTGATATCCAGATCTTACAAGAGGTTATCAAACTAGAGGTTAATACCCCAACAGTGAATACCACAGGTATTGGTGGTATTACTGGCAGCATTACTGGTATTGGTTTGAATCTTGGTATAGGTACTGGGAAGGGTAAAGGAAAAGGAAAAAATAAAGATACCGGAGCAAATGCTGATGATATTGATGATAGTCAAGAAATCAACTCTAGTATATTGAGAGCCTCCACAACAAACATTTCATGGCGTCCCAAGGGTATCTATTATAAAAAGAATGAATTTTTTCTTGACGTTGTGGAAAAGATTGGTCTTAGTGTTGATATGGATGGACATATTGCTAAGCATGAGATCAAGGGTTATTTCTATGCAAAGAGTTATTTAAGTGGTATGCCAGAATTGAAATTGGGATTGAATAAGCATGAACTGTTCAAATATTTGAATTTCCACCAATGTGTTAGTTTACCCAAATTTGCCAATGAAAACTTGATTACATTCGTCCCTCCAGATGGCAAGTTCATATTGTGTGAGTATTTGCTACCCATAAGGACATTGCCATTGATTCAAATCTTGGAAAAGCAACAGATTTATAAGCATGAAAAGGATCTTGTGCTGTTGAAGTTAAAGATCAAGACGAATTTTAAGATGAGAACCACCATGCACAATCTAAAGATTAGATATCCATTATTAGAAAATTCCGAATATGAGATTGATTGGACCAAGACTCCCAAGTTTAAGTGTGCAGTTGGGTCTGTTAAATTTGAATTTGATAGACGTGAGATTGTATGGATTTTAGATTCTGCTGGTGGTGATCGTGAGTTCCAGGTCCAATGTCAATTCAAGACAAAACCAGAAGTGGAAGAGCATGCTAATTCAGGAATGGATCCACCACCCAAGCGAATCGGTCCTAAATTTGATGAGATTATGCGTAAAGTTGAAGAGAATAAAGAAGATGATGAGGTTTTAAGTAAGACTAATAATAGTGAGAATATCAGGATTGAATTCGAGATCCCAGATATGACGTTGAGTGGGTTGAAAATAGACTATCTGAAGATTGAGGAGCCAACATTATCCTACAGTTGTTTCCCGTGGGTGAGGTACTGTGTTCGTGATAATGAATATGTTTATAGAATTAAATAGATTGAACCATGCATTACATAATATCAAATAATTACATATGTATTTGAAATTAACCAAGTACATATGAACATCACATAGACATAGTTAATAGATCATCAATGTATAATAAAATCGGTAAACTCAGTGCTGTGAAAGCCACTGCTGAACAACTGAAGTCATTATCATCTTCATGGAGTGTTGTGAACAACAGTACAGAGATCCAACGGGAGTACAAATTCAAGAATTTTGAAGATACATGGGTAAGTGCTCATTAATGTGATGGTATGATGATATATAACTAATAATCAATATCATTATAGGCATTTCTTACACAAGTCTCAATGAGATCTCACTTATGGGGACATCATCCAACTATTCAAACGGTATATTATCAGTTTAATTTAATTTGTTTTCAGAGCAAGAACTAACAGTATAGACATACAATAAAGCAAAGATTACACTCACCACGCATGATATTGGAGGTATATCAGATATTGATCTTAAACTTGCAAAGAAAATAGATGGTTACAATGAAATCTACAACAACAAAGAATAATGAATGATAAAATAATAAGAATTGAATGATCACTCTATAAAAGAAAACCTTTGTAACAAACTAATAAAATAAATAACCGTGATTGTGAAACCTTTGAATGTGTCTCTTTCCCCCTAAAATATAAGATATTGTAATAAAATCAGTGTCTTGATTTGTCTATGGTACAATTGTGTGATATTAATGTGATGTATGATGATGATATGCAATTAGTATGATAATGAAAAATGATGATGATAATGATTATAATAATGTCCTCAAGCCATTATTATATATTTATTTCAAAACTTCAAGCACCGATTTGTTGTTTTTGTTGTCTCATCTTTTCTTCAAACTTGTGGAACTCAACTTCAGCCAAATTAACAACTTCATCAATACCTTCAATGTAATGGGATAACATGGAGTGAATACCAGACTTTAGAGTGTCATCGGATAAAGAACATGATGTACAAGCACCCTGTAGTTGGACATAAACCTTACCATCTTGATATCTTAAAAACACGATATCACCACCATCTTCTTGAATAGCTGGTTTGATTCTAGTTTCAATCAATTCTTCGCACATTTCTGAAATCTCCAAATCTTCTTCGGAAAGAGCACTCAAATCATTAGCAGCGCCATTGTTATTGCTGAAAGCATTGGAATCCAAAATGACTGGTTGCTTTGAAGTCAAGTGTTTTTCGATAACTTGGTTAACGATTGGAGAAACTTGGTTCCAATGAGCAAATTCATTCTTGTTGATTGTGATGAAATTGGAACCAATCATTAAAGAATCAATCTCATTTGAAGAGTCGAATAATTTGGCAGCCAATGGAGATATCTTGTCAACGTTTTGGGATGCTCTTGATAGTTGGATGGACTTTTGAGTTAAAGCTTGATCCACTTGGAACTTGATGGCGTTTTCATTTGGAGTTGTTAGTTGCTTGATGGATAGGAATCTCTTGAAGGCAGAGTTGAACTTGATTTGTCTTCTGAACATTGTTGTGTGTATTAATGTGGATGGATTATGATAATGAATATGACAATAGATGTAAAAGATAAACAGTAAAGGAATACAAAAGTGTTTATATAAATCAATCTGTATAGAAAATATAGAAAATAGAAGGCAAAGCATGATTACTTGTGAAGCATCTGATTGGCTGATGGGCAGCGCTGAGCAACTCCGAAGAACGGGAAAGATCACCAGCGATTACCACATGGTCATGGACGCCAGAAAGGCAGCGCGAGTCCGGACGCGAAAATGAATGAAAGAGAGGGTTATACTTGATTGATGAGTCAGGGTTTAGTAATTATAAATGATGAGTCAGATATTATGTTATACATCTCATTTCATTTCTTATACATGTGTATTTCTTACTCGATTCGACTATGATTTGATTTAATTCAATAAAATAACAATATCAACAAATACATTACAACAAGACACAATGAAGTACAAAATATCTCCTGCAATCAAATCAACAATTTCATCCTCTCCACTGCCATTCAAAATCAAACAAGCATTTTTCTCAAGAAAATGGATAACAACAAATGATTTATTGCATCTTTCAAGATTAACTAAAACCTCATTATCAACATTATTACAAGATACAGATTTCTATTTCGAACCAAAACCTACCAAGAAATATGATCCTGAATTCCAGAAACAACTAGACATGCTGAAGTATAAATTGGAAGAAGATGAATATCAAGCAATGGTTAATAAAAACAAATTGAAAATTGAAGATGAATATAAAACTCCTCAAGAATATGCCAAAGAGGTTAAAAATGCTATAACAACAATCTTCAACATCTTACTCACTGTTGTTTGTGTTGTTGTAGCTGTATGGAAATGGTGTGGTGATTATGTTTCTGATGCTTATAGAGTATTGCTATGTTTATTTTTTGGTTTATTAACTCTAGTTGCTGAAGTTGTTGTATTTAATTCATATATTAGAAAGATTGATGAGGCTAGAGAAAAAGAAGCAAAGAAGAAGGAAATTAAAACTATTGTGGATACCATTGTGTTTAATCCAGCAAATTGAGTTGTTCTTGTTGTTGTTCTTGTTGCTTTTCAACGTTTCCCTAAAATTGAAACCAATGGAGGTGGAGGTGGCAATTGACTCAAATCGTTACTCTTTTCTTCAACATATGGATACCATTTAGATTGGATCTCATTTAATTTATTCCTTGTTGTGGTTTCAAAACTCCATTGAACTAATAATTTGAAAAGTTGGATTCTGGTGAAATCTGGCCAATTAAACTTGGTAAAAACTATTGAAGTTCCCGAATTAACTTGCCATAACAAATAGTCACTCAATCTTGTGTGCCCAGAAGTTCTAATTAAAATATCAACTGGTGGAGATTCAGGTTCAAAATAAAAATTGTTTTCCAATTCTTTAGTTGTGATTTGATTAACAACCATCTCCCTTTCAACAACTTTATTCATAATGTTACTAATCGAATGTGTGATTTCATCTCTTGATGTGTAACTGAAGCAAATGTTTAAAGTCAAAATACTGTTTATTGCAGTGGTTTCTTCAATTTGTTGTAACAGTTCCAAAACATGAGGAGGAACTAAAGTCATATTCCCAATTAACTTGATCTTAACAACCTTGTTATACTCTCTACCATTCTCCAAGAAATAATTAATCTTTTTGAGCAACAAATCAAATAACATTTCAACCTCTTGTGGTGTTCTATTGAAATTCTCAATGGAGAAGGCATAAACACTAACAACAGGAATGCCCAAGCTTTCACAAGCATCAATAATCCTAGCCAAAGTTATAAAACCAGCCTCATGGCCTTGACTCACCTTTAGCTGCTTGTTTTTGGCAAAGCGCCTGTTCCCATCCATGATAAAAGCAACATGCTGTGGTAAGTTCCCAGTCTTTAACACTGACATGAACACCTTGTTGATGCGCTCGTCAATATAATTAGCCACAGGGTTGTCTTTCAAGGCGCTTATGAAATGATTGATGACTCTGTTGAACAATGTGGTCATTATTGGATCAAATGTTTATCCTTTGTGTGTTGTAGTTAACCGCTGTCTTGTATTGAATGTTGTTGTTGTTGCTGTTGTTCTGGTTTAATTGGTGATACGTAATTTGTTAACCAAATTTTGTGTCATGTCAACATCAACAGAAACACAGAAACAGAGAATCTACATGAAAACCAAAAGAAACAACAGAAACTAAAAGCAGTCAATTCCTTGTTTATTTATTCATTTATAACTTTTGATGTTTGTATTAATATTGTACACATCGTATCTCTCTCTCTCTCTCTCTATGACACCAGCACCCAAAAGGTCAACTTCTCCTTAGCACCTTCATGCATTGTTCTTAATCTTGTATCTTCATTCACACTTGGATCAACAACAACACTGAACACAACCATGTTCAAACCAACAGGTAGTTTCAGCTCATATTTCGATGTTAAGGTGCGCACACTATCAGTGTACTGGATTGATGGAATTGGGTTGACACGCTCACCATTAACGGTAAGCGAAGCAGTGTATGTTCTCTTGTTCAAGTCATCATTCAACCCTGCAAGAAGTGACACGGCACTCTGTTGTGGAGGTAGTTCAATGGTATAACTCTGCGCTTGCTTGTCAACAGCTTCAAATTTGTATTCAAACCAGTTTTGGAAAATGGTTGGCATTGTGTTGTTCAGTGCAGATCTCGTGGCCTGCTTGTATAGAGATCTTGAGCTTGAAATGGAGATTTCTTGCACTAGTGCATCTTCAGCACTTCTGTGTTGGGTTTGTTGTAATAATGGCTTTGATGGGTTGGCAACAGCATGTTTATGTTCTGTACCTGCCTCTGCGTCGGTTTCGTCCTTAACAGTATCAGAATTCTCATTTTCAGCTTGTGTTTCTTGAGTGTCTTGAACATTAGCATCATCAGTATCAACATTTGCATCTCTATCGGCCAACTGTTCATCTTTCTCTTCATTGTCGTTGTCATCTTCGCCTTCTTCTTCTTCGGTAGCTTTCTTTAACTGAGCCTTTAATTTTGGTTTAGCTGGTGTCTTAACTTTTATTTTAACACCACCCTTCTTTGATTTATTCTCTGAAGCTGGAATGGCTTCAATATCAGCAGTAGAAGCAGCTTCAATCTTGGCCCTCAATTCATCAACTTTCTTGTCAAATGCAGCTTGTAAAGTGTTTGCATCATCATAAATCAAACTACCTTCTTGATTATAAGTTTTAGCATTCTTCCAAATCAAATTAATATGATTAACAAAAGGTTCAATGGATTTGTACTTGTTGCTGTTAATGTTCTTCTTCACTGTTTTCAATGACATAGCATGCTTAATGATCTTGTAGTAATCTGGATACTCTTTACGATTCACTTCTTCCAAAAA
The DNA here is from genome assembly GCA_030564525.1 of Liangdongia berthetii. Classification (NCBI taxonomy): domain Eukaryota; kingdom Fungi; phylum Ascomycota; class Saccharomycetes; order Phaffomycetales; family Wickerhamomycetaceae; genus Liangdongia; species Liangdongia berthetii. The sequence continues at coordinate 24,972 of JAJLVX010000464.1, read as the reverse complement.
TGGAATTGCAATTTCAACGCTATTATCTTGGAATTCAATCAAATAATCAACAATATCATTCAACTCTTTTTTCAAATCAAGAGCACCAGTAGCACTTGGTGTATCAGATGTGACCGCACGAATCTTCAACTTTGGTAACGGAGTGGCTGCAACATCAGCAGTTGAATTGTTAGAGTTATTATAATTCTCAACTCGCTCAGAAACAAACTCATAAATCTTATTAGCGTTCACAGCAATATAACTATCCGCCTCGTTGAAAGTGTTTGCATTATCAGCCATCAGCTTGAAATCCTGCTGGAAACTTAAAACAGAATCATACTCGTTGTTTTGAACCTTGTCTCTAATCTCATGAAGGGAAATTGGTGACTTGATCTCCTCCCAATAGTCAGGATACTCCTTCTTGTCTGGGATCTCCAAAAAGTCAATGGCAATGTTGTCACCGTCAACTTTGAGCTGTTCAACCTGTTTAATGGTGGTGTTGAAAAATTCACGTAGATCTGATTGATTTAAAGCTCCTGTTTTCTGCTTCTTTCTCGTGCTTTCTGGAGATTGTCCACTGGACTTGCGTCTGTTCTTTGGAGGCATTGTGTGATTGGTGGTTATTGTTTCACAGTCAACTTGTTTCGCTTTATCTTTTGGCTGTGTTCTGTTTCAATTATACGCGTTCGACTCTTTTCGTTTTGTTCTGTTCTGTTTTGTTGTTTTTTTGGTTTTCAACTTCAACAAAAAAACTTCAACGGAATCGGTAGAGACACGCACTCAAGTTATGATTATGAGTATGTATTATAATTATTATGATGCTACTACTAGTATTATTGGTTGATGCCAATTCACAATATAATAGAACTGCTCCTTCTTCAACTATAATTTCATTTCATTTATTTATCTATAATATAACAATTAATCAACTAAAATCCACAACCATTGAACCTTGCTTCTCAATCTTCACACCATCATTAATCAACTTGAACACCTTTGCATGCAAATCCTTCAACAAGCTTTTCTCCTCCACTGTTAGGTAATCGTTGGTTAACTCGCGTGGTTTCTTTATGCTTGAACTTGTATCAACTGCAGGGAGTTGTTGTTTCAGGCTGCTTACGGATTTCTTCAGCCCAAACTCTGATGCTGGTGTGGTATTTATAAAATTGGCTATATCAATCAAATTGCTAGAGTTATATGTTATTAGTACGAGTACTATTGTCATCTTAAACTAGCACACTGGTATTCACATCAAAGAGATTGGAATGATCATAATACATACTCATTTGTCTCGCTCACAATTTGATTCAATTCTTCTTCTCTCCGTCTCAATGCTGCATCTTTATCATAGTCACTAATACAAAAAAATTAGTTTTTGAACATAAGAATCATCGTTTTGTTATAACTTCTGAAAGGTTCGTACCGGTTCTCATTGTCTAATAGTGGTGAATTCTCATCAATCTGAAAAAAAAAATGTTAATATAAATATTTAATAACTCCTAATCCAACAATTATCCTACTCCTGATTTATCATCATCATCGCTTCCTTTCAGACACGATAAACATATACCCATTTTTTCCAGTTTACTTATCCAACTTCGTTTATTTTAATACTTCAAAAAGACTCGATTTTAATTTTTGTTATCGTGAAGTTTTGGAAACAGCACCCGGTAAGTGCAACAGACAACTCTTTTTCCAAGTTAATTGGTTAATATGGTCTTTGTAGTGATTAATAAGTGCTTAATCCTGTATCCACACCTTCATATCTATCTTTACCCATCATTTCACTCTAATCTGAGTGTTATTACACTTATTACCGAATTAGGCAGTCAACAACTTCACCAAAAAATTTTGATGAAAAATTCAAACTTGAACGACCGATGAACAGAATAAATCAAAGTGAAGAGAAGATCATAAATATCACAACACTCAAGAAATAATGCTTTCGAGAAGTATTCTACAAACACAAGCAGTGTCCAGAAGATGCATACATACAACACCAGTCACCATGGGGTTCATGGACTGGTTCAACACTAAGAAGGATCAAAAGGTGAAGCCAAAACCAAAACCAACAAAAGAAGTTATATCAGAAATTGAAGAAGGTAAATTCGATGCTAAAGAAGAGCTAAAGAATATAAAAAACATTGAATTTATCGGGAAGAAAGTTGATCCTCTAACTTTGATCCCAATGGAAAAAAGATTGAATGGGTTCAAGATTGAAAAATGGGCCAATGAAACTCCAATTGTTCAAAAGGAAAAAGTTGAAGAAATCATGTCTTCTGTTTATTCTGAAGTCACTGGTGCCACTGCCCCTGTTAAGTCCCTAGCTGATATTGATCTATCCAACTTTGACACAAGATTCCAATTCATTGTCAAGTTCCAAGCCCAAACTGGTGTGCATATTCCAGATTTTGTCATTACCCAAGCATTCACCGTTAAACCTATCCAAAGATATCTTGAAAGTATGGTCTACAATGGTAAGATCTTTAGACCAAACCCAGATGCTGTTGATGTCAGCGAGTTGACCAGTCTAAAGGCTCAAAACGTTTCTGTAAGAGTACCAGTTTCTAAGACTGAAAAGAAACAAAAGATTAAGGAATTGACAAAGAAGATGAAGGAAGCTGAATTGGAAACTACTAAAGAATTGTTGAAGCAAGCACAACTTTAATTAGATTTTAACTACAAAACACACAAACACGCACACATACGCACATGCAAATTTAGTCATAGAGAAACAAAACTAATTACATAGTCCTAAATCCACATGTACATAATACAGGTCTGTTTTTTTTTTTTCCTTCAAACAACAAAAGAAACAATGGAGAATGTAATTCGTAAAATTATACTAAATATTGGTATTATATATGTATAAGCGTGTGTATCTAAACTGTTCGTATCTCTCTTTTTTTTTTGGTTTCTCTATCTTCATTTCTTGCTTAATGCAAAAACTGCAACAATTGATGCACCAAGTAAAAAGATTGCACTTGGTAATAAAATCTCATTTGCAATACCTGGAATGATTTCACGATTGTTTTCAGCCTTAGCTCTACGCTTCTTTGCTTCATAAAACTCTTCCAAATCAATAGGTTCATCTGGATGGTGAATAAACAAATCAGCTTTCCCACTTTTGGAATTTCTGTAGATCAGCACACAATCAATCAAATCTTGGTCATTTGTAATTGCGATAACATCGCCTTCATCATCAATATAACTGATACCAAATTCTTCATTATTGATCTCACTTAATTCACTCGCACTCATTTTACTAATAATGAGGTTTTTCAATTCTTCTAAACCATCACTTGGTTTACAAGAAACTCTATGAACTCTATTAGATGGTGATTTGAACTTGAATGAGAATGGCAACTCTTTGAAATCAGTAGATGATGAAATGTTAAAAACACTGTTATTGTTAATAGGTGTGGTTTCATTGGTGACGGAGATGGAATCACTTGGACCCAGGTTGTCATGTTGGGAGTTAATATTACTCAATGTAAATTGATTGATTTCACTTTGAGAAATATCTGGAATGGTTGAAGACAGCATAGATAAATCTAAATGAGAATCTGAATGAACAGATTCGTTATCATTCTCAAGAGAGGTCCAAAACTTATTCCAAGCTGGGCCTTCAACATCTGAAGATTCATCATCAGGAGTCTTCATCATAGAAATTTGATTCAATGTAGCATATGTTAACTTCAAAACCTCCACAATACCAATAATCTCACTGTCTTCAACAACTGGTAAATTCAAATAATGACCTTCAAACATCTTTCTTAAAGCAGCTTGAATGGTTAAATTCTTTGGAGCAACATCTGGGGAAGACGTCATGACTCTGATGACAGAAACTGTCTTTGGATCCAAATTAGCAGCAATAACTCTTAAAACAACATCCTTGGATGTGAAAATACCAGTAATATCTTCATTGTTATCCTTAACCAAAACAGCAGTTGTATGATGATCTCTCATCAAAACAGCAGCTTCAGCAACACTGGTTTTAACGTTAACATAAATTGGTAGCGTTGTTTCATCCAAAACTGATTCCAAAGTTGGACCATTCATCACTTGCTTTAGACTTTCAAAGTATTGCAAAACTTGAGAAGGATGTTGATTCATGCCAATTTCTAAATGAACACCTTCGAGGGCATCGTGTAATTTTTTGGAAGATTCGTACATTCTCTCCAATTTTTCCATAGCTTCTTGATAACATTTAGTGATATCAAGAACACCAACAATGCTATGCTTTTCATCAATGATTGGTAAATGTCTAAACCCTCTTTGGACCATTAAATTCAATGCTTCACTTGCTAATGTGTCAACAGTCGCACATAATGGGTTTTCAGTCATAATTTGATCAATTGTGACAGAAGCAGCAGTTAATCCCTTGCCAACAACTCTAAAAGCCAAATCCTTTGCAGTGAAAATACCTAGCAATTGTTCATTAACTTCATCCACCACAAGAATACAGTTTTCTCTTCTAGCACTCATCAATTGAGCAGCTTCGTAGACAGTGTAACTTGGTTTGCAAATAACGGGATCTGATGGTTTTAAAGAAAGCACAGATCCTGGTGCATGAGCTTGTTTAGACAGCTTCTTCTTGGAACTCTTGGAACCACCACCATGCACTCTCTTCTTTGACATTTCATTCTCAACACGACGTCTAATTGCTTCATCACGCTTAGATTGGCGTTTACGAGATTCTAGGACTGAATCATGTGGGGTGGATGGGTTGGTGAATGATGTGCTTGCCGACTTCTTTGGTGTCCGTTGTGCTGACATGTTGTGATAGTTCTCAATTCGATACAACTGCTTCTCTTGCTCTCAAAAAGCGGGTGTATCACTCTGATTAAATCTTTGGTAAATTTATTGGGATCAATTGATGTTTATTCTAATCTTCCTATTTTTTTACAAAAACCAAAACAAGACAATCAGACGATTACCCGGAAGAGTGGTTCTTGGCCTAGACTTCCTTATAACCAAGTTTTTGTATGGTAACGGTGGTATATTATTAGAGATCTGCAATATTCAGGTTGGTTTTATCATGTATGTCGATTTATAGCAAATTCGGTATTTTGTTCATTCCAAAATCAATCTTTATGGCTGTTTTTTAAATACTTTGATCAGATCTAATACTCCTGTAAGGGGAAACAAATATTGAAAAGAATCTTTAATTAATAGTGTCTCTTGGAGTTCACTTCTACTCTAGAGTCTACTGAATCATGAATGATAAATCATGAGGCCATACTGTTAAAAAAATTGCTCAACTTCTGCTTTAAATTAACATCCTACATGATTATAATTTATTACCGGTCTGCATTTCGGTATGGGCACACTTTTGTTAAGATTTTGTGGTTGGCACGATGTGTTTTCCAATTTTTTTAAACAGAAGCCATTATAGTATAGTGGTCAGTACACGTCGTTGTGGCCGACGAGACCCAGGTTCGATTCCAGGTAATGGCATTTGCTTTTTACTTTGAAATTGTTGAATTAATTCGAAGTATTCTTGAATTAAAAATTTTTTGAGTCAAAAGGTCAAGACTCATCTTTTTGAGCAATGAGGAATCGATTATCGGTACATATTTGGAATTGGAATGATGATTGATGAATCATGATCGATCTACAGAAACTTGAGTTACACAGTGCACAGTGCACACTAATAAACATTTGCTGAGTGCACTGCAGTGACGCTGCACGCAACCCAAAATCCCGAAAATATGTTTGAACTTTGGTGTCTTGCATCTCATTGCCCCAACAATCAGACATGATTAGTAAATACTAAATAGTAAACAGTAATATCAAATTGTCTATTTATGGCGTGATTGATTGTTTATCTATGTAAAATATTGATTGTTTGTTTGTTGTTGTGGAGATTAGTTTAATAGTAAGTTGTAACTAAAGCAAATTGTAAACAATTAAAAGAGCACCTGCAGTGTGCACCATGGAAACATGTTAATTGTTTATCGATGAGCATTGAGCATGAATGTTATCATGGTGCACAACGATGCATGTCTAACTTAAAGTCCCTCGTTTCCGTGCAAATATGATTTCTCGAATCTCTACTACCTAGTACCTACATATCTATGATCTATCAAAGTAAAGTTCACACTACAAGAATTGAATTGAATTATTTAATATTAATATAATTATTGAGGGAAATTTTTAACCACACAAAAGAAAACAACATACTAATACAATTCAAGCTTCAACTGTTTTTGTCTCGTAAACTGTTTTTGTAACAGTAACTTTATTATGATTAGCAGGAACATGTTCATGTCTCTTCTGCTTCTTGCTGCTTCCGCCAGCACCACTCTCAAAAATCTCAATATTGGCCTTAGCACCATTCTCTGCAGTAACAACACAAAATTGGCCACCGCCAGCCCCGCCTTGATTTTGTGGACCACTCATCTCATTGACATTGTCTACACTAGGATCAATTGAGCATGGTAACCCATTACATTTGGACTCGTCATCACAAGTAATCTTGATCCCAAAAGAAGGTTTGGTGTTCTTGAAAGGCGATGTATCTTCCAAATAAACAGGATTCCAGCCAATCTTCACAAAAGTATTCTGATTATCATCCATGTTTGCACCAGCAACATATGGAGCCCAATTACCCCATGGGTTTGCTGTTGATCCCCATTTGCAGCCATCAGATACAGACACACCAGGTGGATTAATGTAATAATGTGCAGCTGTGCCTGCCCAGTACTCTGTCCCAGGAACAGCCAAGGTAGCCTCACCACCACCATTGACATTTGTAGGGATCAACATCTCTTCATTACCAGGCAACACTGTTTGGCAAAATGCAACGTTTGAACCGCACGAGTTTTTAGCAATAAACGTTCCTTTTCCTGCATAACAATAAGAATCACCATTCTTCATCTCCAGTTCACCATCTTCATCACACCAGAGCCCACCGTATTGAGAGCCTGGGTATGTATAACTCTTAATATCAGGATCCCATTGTGCCATTAATTGACCTGGAGGACAGGCATATGGACACCAAGAACCATAAGAACAGCTTTGGTCATAATGCATGGCCCAACCATTATTGGAACCAGATTGCTGAACAGCAACTAATCCTTTACCCGATGGGAATTGACAAGTGCCATCTCTTCTAAACAAATGGGAAATTGCTTTACCTTCAATTTCTTTGCCTTTTTCTTGTTTTTGATGTTTATGTGTTGAAACGCATGTAACTGCAGATATTAAATATAGTATGGTTGAAATTCTGTAAATCATTTTTGTGAATGATAATTACTTTATAATTGAATAAAGGTACATCTTTATAAAACTGATTATGAGAGTCTTAAATATTATGGATTTTAAATCAGACTTCAAAACATTAAGGTATAGAGTTCGACATTCCTGTTGCTCTAACTTTAACTTAATTCATCCTAGACGTAGAGGTTTTCAATGATGACTAAAAGGTAAATATTAAACACACACAAAACACAAACAATAATTTTGCGTTCCTGTATCAAAAATAGTTGCAAGATATCGTTTTTATCAATTCATTGTTCCATGTATAATACACTAGTATTTTAAATTATGATATAATTAATTACAAAAGTACGGCCTGCTGGCAACGAAAACTAAGATAAACCAAATAATCAAAACTCTTTAACCTAGCACTAGTTGTCATTTAAACTTTGAAACTGAATCTTATTTACAGATTAATTAAATATTATACTCAACTAGACGTATAAATAAAATTATAAATTTTTTTTTTTCAATAGACAAAGCTGCATATATTATTATAGGTACTGTACTAAACTTGTAAAATAAAATGAGAATCTAGTAAAAGAAAAAAACTAATACCAAGTGACAAGCTACACATAATTAGAAGACTGAAATCATTAATTAGCAAATTAAATTTTCAAAAAAAAAAATATTTTGAAGCTGAACAAAAGACCTACAATAAATGCACTAGTTCTAGTTTTTTTTTTTTTTTTTTTAATTTTGCTGCGCCAGGCGTTGCATGCAGAGCAGACGTCGACGTCGACCTCATTAAATATTTGTTCACTAGTACATTATTATTACGTATTATAATATAATTTAACTAGCTTTTCTGAGTCCTGACTTACCTGATCAATGAATCACGCTCTCCTAAATATACTTGGTATCAGTTCTCTTGACTAATTTATTATAGTAATTTCACTAGATCCCGATCTCTCAAGTTTACATCTAATGGAAAAAAATAAATATATAATTAAATATATTTAATTATTAATATTAATACTTATAACTACCTCAGATTTTAGGGAGCTAGTCAACTGTATACAAGATGGTGTCCTTATTGAACAGCAATAGATCTGCTTGATTTATAATATTTATTATTCAAGAAGTTTACACCTACGTCTTTGTATATTCATGAATTAGTCGACGACATAATTAGTATAATATTATTATAGTACTGTAGTTATAATAAGTATACATAAATTTAACTTGAAATTATAATTATTGATTACTTGTTAACTAATTTTTTTAAGTTTTTTAATCAGAATTTATGGAAGATGGACGTCTTTAAATTAGAGGCATTAAACTTGTATTGTCTTCACACTATAATACACACAGGACAGAGTCCATCAATTATAGCACCAGCATATGTCATCAAAAAGACAAAATATGATATTAATAGTTGTCCCATATCGCTTTAGAGGTTTTTTATATTTATTATTGATACCTAGAGCTTTCATTAAGCCATTCTATAATGAGATTTGAGGCCTTCAGAATGGTATAAATTCAATGTCAATGACATCAACTAAAAAAAGTTCCGTTATCTAGACAAGTTACAACATTATATATGCTTGAAAAAGATTACACTTGGGTTGTCCTTATGATCTCAGATCACATCTGAAGGTCCTTGTGTGGAGTCATTTCTAGTTGAGATTGACCGGTAGTACTAGTGGTACTGTTAGGAAGTATAATGTGTACTCATGTCTAATACTTAGATCTATAAATTGTTATTTTCAGATATTTGTCTGAATTTGAAGCACAAACATACATATACTTTCTACAAGAATACATTAAAGATGTCACTGTATTATGTATGTAATCCATTTTTTGCATTAAACAATGCAGGTTTACTGAGCACCAAAAACTTTATGATTAAAGACAAAGGAAAGAATACGAAGGAAATGAAGGAACCAAATGAGACAAAAGAGAAAGAGAGAGCTGTTCAATATTTATGGAAAGTTAGACTGGCGACGCAATTAAACTGCAGAATCCAGACCGACTCTTTTGTGAAGAGAAGAGAAGATCAGACACAGGCTTCAAGTTTGGTTAAGGTTATAGACGTAATGTGTATTCTACTGAACAGTATCATGAACGATAACATGATGAGGACGAAGCCTGATATTGATGTATTGATACCAGTGTTTTTTATGTCTATGAAAATAATGTTGAGTGACAAGTGTAATTGAAGAGTCTCCAGAGAATGATGATCATGATGAGCAGTGAGCAAGATAAAGAGGTGATAGGATGTGTTTATAAAGAATAGTACACTAGTAGTATGAATCTCTTGGTCTTGACTCTTTGACTATTTGGTCCTTCTGTTAGCTTGATAGAACATAGAAGTTTCCTACAACCTTGCTGGATTGGCGATTCTGTTAAAGTGAGTTTGAACAATGCGAGCATGTGTGATGGATGATGCGTTGTACTTTGCGAACGCAAATCCTACATGCTGATTCTTGAAGTAGAGTCGAAGCTGTCACAGTTCAAACTTCACTGTAGTAGCGCAAATCCTTTAAAAAAAGTTTTAAGTTGAATGAGGTGATAAACAACAATACAACTCTAAATTGACAGTATCCTAATTGACTTGTAGATCAGTAATTAATCGTATAAAATGATACGACAATCAATCGTTCCTACTTCAATTCTTCAATTGACATTGAGAATTTAACCCCTTTTTCATGTCTCTCATCCACTTTAATTAAAATAACAGGCCATTTCTACTTCTTAAAGTTATGTAATACATTTGTACAGGGTGTCCAGTGTGAAGTGTTACAGGAGAATATGTTGATTGGTTGATTTCATTCGTATTCATCGTGTCGTCCGTATAAAATATAAAATATCTTGGATCATGAATCTTTTTAATCATCTTTAAGCGAGAACGGGGCTCTTCCTGGCTGAATTTCTACAAGAGCTGCCTACACTAAAAAACTCTTTTGCAGAAGACAACATTTATAGTATGTGCTTACTGTATATCTCTGTGTAGCACTGTGTATTTCTGCCTGTATCTTTCTGGCTGTTTTCTCCGCCACGGTCCACGTCTTCTCTTTCCAGCGTCCTGCCTAAATTCTTATTCGCTGCATGTCGCCTGCCTGCCTAGCGAGCCGCTTTTTATTGAGCGAGTTTGGTGAGCTCTTACATGCTAATAGTAACTAGAAAGAAAATTTTTCTTCACATGCATAGAAGGAATAATTCAGCAGTTCTGAGTTTAGTTTATCAGCTATAGCCTATAAGTTATAACTTATCAGTGAGCTTTGTGATCAAGGCTCTTTAGGTTTTATGCGTTGCTTTGTTTATCAGCTACACTTTATTACTACCCATTTCCTAGTTGGTTAGTTAGATCTACTGAGTTGGTAGAGTTGATCAATTGTGATTGAGTAAATCTGTAAATCTTGAATTGCTCAATTCTTGAAGCTGTGATATAACTCCTACTCGCTTAATAATTACTTCAATCAGTGAATAGCACAGTTAATTAATTGAATCAGCTTCGTATAATTTCGCCCTGCTAGATTCTAGAGTGCCACACGTAGTTAAATGGATACATATTACATAGAGATACAGATATAGACATAGATTCAGATACAGAATCACGGTCTACAGATGAGTATTATTCGAATAAAGTGTTCGACAAGGCTAACAAACTTCAAAGCACAACCACTACTGCAATGGGCAATGGGCATTGGATAGAGAACTGCATGTTTCCTTACTTCCTTCAGGCTTCCAAACTTGGCTTCTAACTTCTGCTGTGTTGGTGCAGAACAGACGATATGCTCTGCAGCTTCTTGTACTTTAAGCACTCAAAGGATCTTATGTATCTATTTATGCACGTATTTATGTATGCACAGAAATTTATCTATGCCGGTTTGTTTGTAAATTAATTGTTATGTATGTATCCTATTTAATCGTATCTGAATCGAGTAAATCTGAGCAGATCTGACAAATTACAATCTGGTTTCCCAAGGCAGTGGTAGACCGTAGTAGACTGTAGTTAGTAGAAAGTTGAACTTCAAGTAGCAGCACAGCTGGGTTGTTAGGCAGAACTCGCTAAGCAGCAGGTGCCAGGTAGGCATCAGAGGCAGCAGATAGGCAGGGAACACATTACGCAGTAGGAGATTTACAGGACACTGGACATTGGAGGAAGTGGTGATTCGTGAAAGTGATTCGGAATTCCCAGTGGTTTCCTGGTAGTACTAAATGGTAACATATGAGCATTAACTGTGCAAATATACGACACAACATGAACACAAACACATCCCTTCAGATCAAGCATCGGAAATGGGGTCACAAATGCTTAGCAGTTGGATAGATACCAAACACACCACTCACACCTTCAAAGTTCACTCCTTCAAAGAACCAACCAACCATATTTCCATCCTTCTCCTGCCTGTGGAAGCAGAAGCAGAAGCTGCACTCTGAATTTCAACTGGCAACGTTATGTTTGAAGTTAATCTGGAAGATGGAGATGCTGCTGCCTGCTGCTTCACTGCCTTAACTGCTCTGCCTGCTGCTGCTTAAGCTGCTTCTTCCTCATCCCTCCCTTTATTTCTTCCTTCACAAATGCACAACCACCTCAAAGTTCACACACACTTCCAGGTTTCTATATAAGCTCTGGCTTTTGTTCTTTAACTGGGGGCTTCCTTCCTGAGTGGTTCTCAGCTTTGCAAACTTTACTACTTTCATCTAGCCCCACAGCTTCACCAGAAAAGCATTCTTCTAATACCAGCAGTATTATCCATAACTAATACATCTACACAACAACAATGACAAGAACAATCGTCGTTATGGGTGCAGGCCCTTTTGGTGTCTCCGCTGCCAATGAGCTAAGAAGGGTCTTTGACGAGTCTTATGATATCTACCTAGTGTCCCCAGCCAGTTACACATACTCCCCAGTGTCTGCCCTTAGAATTGTCACCACTAAAGATTACTCCTGGGCCATTGTTCCCCTAGTGGATTATCTAGAAACCGGTGTCACTGTCATTTTCGACAAAGTTGAAAGTTTTGATGAAAACAAAGTCGTTTTGGGAAATGGAACCATCCTATACCCACACGTCATCATCATCGCCACTGGTTCCAAGAAGAACGACCCAATTGGTTCTCCATTTGATTTCGGTTCTAACTTCAGAGATTACTTTGATCAGCAGTTTGAGCGTGTGAAGAAGGCCAAGTCAATCGTCTTGATTGGTGGTGGTATCACGAGTTGCGAGCTCGCTGGTGAAATCATCCATTACTACTCAAAAGAGGTCAGAAGCGGTGCTAAGAAGATCACACTGATCCATACATCTGACATGTTGCTGAAGGGGGCCCCTGTCTTCAGTTCAACCATTAGAAAAGAAACTAAGAATTTTTTGGTAAAGAATGGGGTCAAAGTGCTGCTAAACACCAAGGCCAGATATGACCCATCTCGCAACAGAGTCATCTTGAACAACGACGAGAAAAGTTACATCACTGCCGATGTGGTTTACGTCAACGATGGTGTTTCTGCCCGTGTGCCAAAAAACAACATTGCAAACTTGTTGGATGACAATGGATCAATCCGTACAAAGAAAACTTTCCAAGTCAAGGCTGTCCCAAGAGGTCATATCTTTGCTATTGGTGACTGTAATGATTTCGAATACAATGGGATCAACAAGAAACAAGAATGGGTTAAAGTGCTGGCTTACAACGTTAGAGCTTACTTCAACAACTCTAGAGATTTCAAGAAGGCTGTGGAGTTCAAAAAGGACAAGCCAATCCCATCTGTGGTTTCTTTGGGGCCAACACACGCTTATGGCCAAGCTGCTGTTCCTCTGCTTGGTACTATGAGAGTGCCATCTTTCTTCTTGGTGAAAAAGAAGAGTAGAAATTTGTACAGAGATAAGTTGGATGATATGTTTAACTACTATGATTAATGTCACTTTTAAAATTAAAAGCAAAAAAAAAAATTATTGGGGTCTGGTACTTACTTTTTATATCACTATTCTTTATATGTATATTTATCAAGGTGTTTTTTGGGGAAATAATGGAATCAATTGTGTATTATTTTAGTTCATTTGTAAATTCTTGTATAACCAGATCTCGTAAATACCAATATTAATGAAGATGCAGCATGCAAATTTGATTTTAGTGTAAAATCAACATCTTTTCAAGATCCAATTCCAGAGATCTATGAAGTTTGAACGTTAAGCAAAGATTTTGCCAAACAATACCAATTTAAAACAATAGATCGACGTCAATTTAACGATCAACCAATATCCCACTATCTTGGAACTTAATCTTCAACCTGCTTCAGCCATACTGAAGGGCAAACACAACAACTTCTAGAAATAAAATATATGCGCAACAACTTGTTCTACAACGTTAGCAAACACATGTAACCTCCATTACATCATTCATATTGCTTCCATTCTAACCTCTTCCATATTTTCTTGAAATAATTAAGCAGGTGGTCCAAGCTGCCTAGCTCCGCTGTCTAGATTCTGGGATGTCCGCCTAGGTCTATCACGTGCATCCGCCCAGCTTTCCGCCTAATCTCAACGGTTTTCTGCCTAGAAAAATCCCACTTTCACGGGGATTTGTATGGGAACGGCTTTTCAAGCTCCCATTTTCCAAAATCATCCAAAACTGAAATGTTGGAATAAAACAATAACTAATGAAGGTATGATTGCAAGAGTGAGTGTATTAGAATCTACACTGTATTCCAGTACTGTTTTGTATTTTATTCTTTTAAATTACTTTATAACTGACCCTACAGTTGAAGTTTTCCACCTTTTAGTTTTACCCTTAATTCAGCACTTTCCCACTTTTTTGTTAGTAAATCTTTCAGAAATTTGAATCAAAGGTCCCACCCTTGCCAAATTCTCCAAAATCCCAGTTTTCGATCGACTCTGATGACCCATTCGAAAATTGGGTCAAAGTTCAAGTTTTTTTGAAAAAGTTTGAGAGTTTACGTGTTTGTGTAACGTTCGATTTGTTAGTGAAATTACGCTTACGCGTTTATCTCGCGTAGTTTTCGTGTTAGAGAGACTAAAAGACAAGAAATAGAATCTAGAGATCATACAGATTATATAGATCCTTTGTATACACACATATATTTTATTTGAGTCTTTTACTGGCGTTATTTCCAAATATTTTGAAGATGTTCACAAACGTACATACTAATACTGAAAATAGTGCGTCTTGAGAACACAACAAAGATTGATTAAACGCAGAATTATTAACAGTACTGTTCTACAAGCAAGTTACAAATAACAAGTAAGAACTTAGAACAATTGTAATTTGTGACAGACATAATAACAAAAATTAGATATGTAGTGATTTATAAACAAAGCAAAGTTTTTATTGACCACAACTAGAAAAGCTGCTGCTTGTATATGCACAAATGTATTATTAAAAAACATGCTTGCGACGTGATGAATATATGTAACACTAATTATACTAGTAACTACGGGTGAAAACTAGCCTATTATACAACAGTAAACTGTCACAAAAGGAAATTGCAATGCTCGTGAATCGTCGTTAAACGGTTCACTCAAATTCCTCAAATAAGTTCACAACGATCTAGAGTTCAGAAACGTAGCTATTTGAACTCTTTGAATCAACTATGACTTAGATAATTTGGTAAATACTATAATGCATCACTCATATGAGCACCCATAGTCATACTCAAAATTGTGTTCAAATTTCAAATGGTTAAACATCAAAGTAATAAAATCCCAAAATAATAATATCAATACTTCAATCACAATGACTCAAGAAGGCAACAGAATCGATGAATAAGCATTTCTGCTCTCTGTTACTAGCCTTTGAATTATAGCTGCAAGAAAGTGAAGTTTAAACCCAAATTAAAATACACAGAGCACACAGACTAGACCTAATAGTTGAATAACACGTTAAGAATAATGTAAAACAGTAAACCATGACAAAACAAACAAAGTTGGGAACATTAGATGTGCACATCACTCTTACTATGCAACCAGGTTTATGCAGCTCTATGAGTAAACACTAATATTGATAATTTCACGGTGGTACTATGAGAGTACACTTGAACAGACACCGTTGATTTGTAAATTGTGATATTAATGACCGAACCCTGCAGAATGATATATTTTGACTCAACAAGACATGCAGTTCACTTACCTTGAAGCAAGTATCTTGCAGATTTTGATGGATTCTTAACAACGAGTTAAAGCATCACATTAATCAAGTCAAAATAAGAAATCACACAGTGTTCAAAATCAAATGCCCCAAAATACATCAACCAATCTCATAATTAGTCATCTGGTGGAGGTCAGATTTCACTTAACAAGATCAGATTCAGTATTATGATGGGAAACACCGAGAAGTGGAATAAAAATTAACAATCTCCTGTAATACTTTCAAACAAAAAAGAACTCAATGAACCATGAAAGATGTCATTACAAGATATCATTACTCAAATCACATAGAGGATATATCCCACAACTTGGACCTTGAATTGACTCGGTACCAGTAACAGCAAAACAGACCAAATTCAACATCATATCAACTATTGAAAATGACAAAATTATAATTTGCGTAATGGAAACAGTAGTTAATAATTGCAATTGACAAAGTGGAAACAATAAAAAAGATCCTGGTCATTTGTATCAATATTCAGAAACGTATACCGGTGGAGGACGGTAATTGGTTTGAATATAAATCATAATTCAGGATAAAGTAAAAGAATGTAACACTCACTCAAGTTTATTGATGTATCAAGTTGGATGGTCTCATTTTTCATAAATCATAGATAAGCTAATCCTAATATACTAGTGATACTGGTGGAGGTCAGAAATCACTAAACAAGAAAAGCATCAATGTAATGGTCCTAAAAATTAGGTTAATGTACTGGCTTTTCAACTGATGTGGATGGTTTTACAATATATTATAATAATATTTCTTACCAAATATGATCTATAATACCAACAATAAATCCTTCTAGTGACAACCATAAAATAGAAACAATAGCAATAATAAATATACATACCATCCCACAAAACAGTTATAATATTAAAACCACCAACATACAATAAGACAGAAACAAAATCTTCAAATCCAAAGATCCTTCCACCTTCAGTATCAATAAATCCCACAATTTAATGAACATCCAGTTAGAGATCACTTTGCTTCACCAATAAAATAAAACAAAGTCATAACCAATCAAAAGCTTGTAATTAAACCTTCAGTATCAACGGATCCCACAATCCTTATCAACATCCAGTTGAAACAAGCTAAAAGACCCAAACAAAGCATCACCACCTTTCAAAATGAAGAAGAAAACATAAAAAGTAAAATACACACTAATGGCATAGTTCTCAGTCTAAACCAACCAAATCTCTGATCTCAGCACATATAGACAAACTTTGACTCTCCTGAGAACGCCATGCTGTCACCTGTGTATGAAAGAAGAATAGAAACTGGGGGAACTGGCTCACCTTTTAAACGTAATTGCATAACTGTTACACAAAATGCAAACAAAACAAAACTCAAACTGCAGAAGCATTTATAAGATTCAACCACAGAAACAGAAACCACAAAACATTAAGCAACTAAAACAGTGAATCTGTTACAGATAAACGATAAACCATAATAGAACTTGCACTGGACCACAGCAGTAACCACAAAACACTTTCTGTATCATCATCAATAATCCATTGTTTGTTTTGTGTTCTGTTCATCAACAAAAATTTAAAAGATTTCGCGGGCTTCCCAAAAAGTTTAATTGCCAGAACAATGAGATGATTAATGTAGATCAGATATCAATAAATATATATAGATAATCTTGTGAGATCATGCTATGGAGTATCATGTATGGAGAGCTCAGAGCCGAGACGGGATTTTTGATTCCTGCATAGAAATTAGAATTATGACTAGAGTCTAGTTGTAAGTTGGTAGTTGATACATCATGCTTTACCTTTTACATCTCACAAAGTTTAAAATCAGTTAAGGTTAATCTTGTACTGATTGGTTAAATATGAATGATATTTCTGTTCTTAAGACTTACTTGATAGCAGGCTGCAGAGGTCACTTGGAGTGCTTAATTTTAGTTCTTGGTATTTATTCTGTTTAATTTATTCTGCTTGATTAATTGAATGTGATTTCAATTGTGTTTGCTATGGTGATTAGATTAGATTAGATTAGTTTGTGAAAATTTGGCTAGACTTGGTTTGGAAAGGAGATGAACATTGAACAATGAATATAGTATATCATTAATGATTATACATTGTGCTTTGTGATGGTTTGTTTTATTTTCTTATTTGTTCATTGATTTGTTCTTCTGGTGGACAACAGGAGAGATATTAAGATGGTTTTTACTTGACAAAAGAAAGAGATTGATAATGATGAGTGTTATTGGTGTTATCAAATGCTATCATGTTATGAAATAGACTCTGGTTGATTCTATTTGATGTGAACCTTATCGTGTTAATCTGATGAATAATTTTGTTTGCTGTTGTCCTTAATTTCCAGAAAGATTCATCAGGTTGATAATACAAGAAAACCAGAGCTAGGAATATAAGGGATGTGTTATAAGGTGCCTATGTCCAATGAGAAATGATAATATAGTGCTTCTGTGCCTTTAAACGAGCAAATGTTGGGAGTGATGATGTTTTTAAAGTTGTTTCAACATGATCAAAGTTTCAAAGAATTTTAGGGTCTTGTGATGATGGATCTGTATCATATAAAAGGATATGTATTGTCATAGATATAGCAGCTTGAGTATCTGCTAAAAGACTCTATAATTATCCAAATATCCAGTGTACTGTATATGTATTGTGCATCAATTAAGATGAGATGAGATGAGATCTAGGCAGAATAGAAGTTAGACTTGTGATTTGACAGGGAATGAACTTTGAAGTGAACAATAGATGAACGAGAAGTACATAATTACTACCAGATGGGTATTTTAATGTGAAGAAAATAATCAGTTTGAAAAGAATACGACTGGTAGTGTTACACCTTATAAGTTATAGGTGTTAGAGAGATACTGTGTAGATCTGGTTTTATTCTACTACTACTATTACGTATAGTATAGTCCCTCTGCAGTTTCATTTCAGAGTGCACTATGTAGAACACCCTTTCAATCAGCCAGGGCTTGGATTTGTGAATGATGCTTCAACTTTTGTGACTGCGAATTGTAGTAAATCTAATTGTAGTGCATAATAGTAAATAGGTGTAGATTAAATTAAACAAGAGAAGAAAGAGAATAGTCTCACTTTGTTAGTTGTAATATAGTCTATCAGATACCAGATAGAAGACTGTAGACACCAGTGCAACTCCCACCACTCTCGGCTGACATCCCCTTTGGCTTTATGCCCTAAATTTGACTCAGTGGTGATCTTCTGTTTTTGGGACCTCTGTGGTTAAAGTTTGTCAAAAGCCAGGCGAGCTGTTTTTGAGACTCATATGAGACCTTATAGTGGGACTTGATCGGAATTTTATACGCTACTTATTGGTACTTATTATAGTATGTAGTCATTATCAATTGGTCATATGAAGTCTATAACTCCATAAATATAAATAGATTATACTTTATCACTTTTATTCACCACAATTTATAACCTAACCATTTCAATTTTCCACCCCAAGATAATAAGTACTGCTCCTTCTAGTCTCTCACATACGCATCTGTGCATCTAGTAGTTACAGTAACAGTTGCAGAACAGCACATCATCGCACCCTAGTCTCCATCACTCAGTCCCTTTAGTCTCTGTCTTTTTAAAATTCCGTTTCTGTTTTTTTTTGAAGACTCATTTTTATTTTATTTTATTGGGATTTATTTTATTTACACTCAGCTTTCTACACTGGATAACTCAGTATAATCATTATTGTATCTAGAATATAGATAATAGTTATTATATAGAGATATTGCTACACTACACCAACCACACTCCACATTGCTTGATTGATTAGATCTCCTTTATTGACCTCTTCTATCCTCTTCCCTCCATACAGTTACGTGAATTTCCGCTTAATTATCCTCTTTACAAATCAGATTGTTTTTGTTTATCCAAGAGAATTAAAGGAATAAACAATAACCATTAACAATAATCAACACCATCATCATTATATCATCAACACAACCATTACAAATCATACACATACAATGAGTTTCTTCAAAACAAAGGAATTCAAAATCTACAGTTTGTTAACAATTGATACATTCTTCTTCCTATTGGAAGTCATCATTGGTTATGCTGTCAACTCTTTGGCTTTGATTGCCGATTCTTTCCACATGTTGAACGATATCTTCTCCCTAATCGTCGCTCTATGGGCCGTGAGAGTCGCTAAGAACAAGGGTGCGGACGCAAAATACACTTATGGGTGGAAAAGAGCTGAAATCTTGGGTGCTTTGATCAATGCCGTCTTTTTATTAGCTCTATGTTTCTCCATCTTAATCGAAGCTATCCAAAGATTGATCAGTCCTTCTATCATCACAAACCCAAAATTGATCTTGTACGTTGGTACTGCAGGTTTGATTTCTAACATTGCTGGTTTGTTCTTATTCCATGATCATGGTCATTCTCACGGTGGTTCTGGTGGTCATTCTCATGGTTCATTTGATGATGAAATCGAACAATTCTCCTCTGTCTTGCCACAAACTGTCGTTAAAGGCTATGATGAGCATACTGGGTTGTTATCAAGTGGTACTGAATCCTCTTCTTATGCTTCTGATGGTCATGATCATGGTCATAGTCATGGTCATAGCCATAGCCATGGTGACGAAGAACAACAAATTGGCTCTACTGAACACTCTCATTCTCACGATCATGATCATGGAGCCGGTGAATCAAAGGCCCCAAAGAAAACTCAATCAATGAATATGCAAGGTGTCTTTTTGCATGTTTTGGGTGATGCTTTAGGTAACGTTGGTGTTATTTTAACTGCTTTGTTTATCTGGAAAACTGATTATTCTTGGAAATACTACACTGATCCTTTCATCTCTTTGGTCATCACAGCTATCATCTTTTCTTCTGCCTTGCCTCTATGTCGCAGATCTTCAAGAATCTTACTACAAGCTACTCCATCCACAATTTCTGCTGATGCTGTTCAAAAAGATATCTTGAAAGTTCAAGGTGTTGTTTCTGTCCACGATTTCCACATTTGGAACTTGACTGAAGATATCTTTATCGCCTCTTTACACGTTGAAATTAACGCTTCTCCAGAACAATTCTTGAATATTGCTTCCCAAATTAAAGCTGCTTTACACAACTATGGTATCCACTCTGCTACCGTCCAACCAGAATTCATTGGTGAAAACGTGTCTGCTGAAACTCGTGAACAATTCACAAGATTGGCTGGTGGCTCTTCCGCAGCTTCTGGTGCTGCTCCATCAACAAATGGTACAAACACTCCATATGGTACTGATGGTGGTGAACAATGCCAAGTTAACAGTGCTGTGAACTGTAATACCGAAAGTTGTCTATAGAGCAATATTTTTTCATTTTATTATTCTTTTGCCTTTGATCTTCAACTTTTCTTCTTATACTTCTTTATTACTTTGTTGAAATTGAATTCTATTTACTTTTACTATTATTGGAAACATGAAAAGAGAAAAGGAATTCGTTTGTCTATCAACGTTAATTTCTAACTAAGTGTGTGCATAATATTTATAGGATACTTTTCCAAGGTTTAGTTTAATGTGTGGGTGTTTTATTAATATAAGTAATAATTTCTTTTAAATATAATCTTCACTAGATGTAGGAAATTGCCATGATAGAATTAAGACGTAAAAATATAATGCACCATGCATGTAATATTGGAACTGGGAAATTAATTATAACTATTATAAAGAAATGGAATGAATTTTTATAGATTTGATCTGATGGTTATATCATTAACTCAACATCATCATAAGCAGACTGATCAACATAACCAAACAAACAGTAGAATAACCAATTTTAGCACTTGGACAAGCAATACTCTTTGCCTTATTAGATCCTGAAGAACTTGTAGATGTGGAGCCGGCATGATGGGAAGTTGCTGTTCTTTGATTATGCTGTTGGAAACTTGTTACCTCAGTATTTGAAATTGTAGAAATCATGGTTGCACTCACAACAGACGACGTTACACTTGAGCTCTTATCAGCCAACAAGTCATTAGCTTTCAAGTCTTGAATAACTTGTGCAATATAACTATTCTCATGGCTAATACTCTCCTTGTCAAACCCTTGCGAAGCATCCCAAAACATAACTCCCCCAATGTTGGAATGGGTGTTTAGTGCTTCATGGAGCTTCTCAATCAAAACATTAGAATCAACAAATCCAGACCCAGCACCCTTTTCACTCGCTGGTAACCCAATATATAAATCAGTCTTGCTGTTACCATTACTACCAATATGATCTGCCCACATGTCTAGGTTATAAGTGTCCCCATTTAATCTGCAGTCATTGTTGTAAAATTGAACAAAGACGTGATCCAATTCAACATTCTCAATCAAATCATTAAGTGATGGGTCAGGGAAAGTACACTGAGGAGCAGCCGTAAAGGTATAATTCTTGGTACCTTCTCTCATCATTTTCTTCTTCAAGTTGTTTACAAGTTCGACGTACCCAGTATCATCGCCATTCTCAATGTCAAAATCAAACCCATCAACAACAGCATCGCCAAATGGTCGATGTACCTTTCTTGAACCTTCACCAAACACATCCCACAGTGTATTGGCAAATTCTGGCACCTCATCATTGTTGTGGAACCCATAGTCATCCTTTGAAGACCCTTCACCACCCAGTGATAACAACACCTTCTTACCCAATTTTTGGCAATACTTGATATCATCACCAACAGATGGACAAGTCATAATCTCATCGCCAGCATCATTCTCAATCTCGGCACAGCCATTCCCCAAATTTAAGCCATACCCATACGAGTTATCCACACGAGATTTTGGGAACTTGCTTAAAAAGGCAAGGTTGATAATGGTGACATGTTCAACTTCACAATAGTACCTTAAACGATTCTGTTGTTTTGAAGATGCTTGCCCCCAGTATACAGCAACATCACCTGTGAAATTTGCACATATTGGAGTCAGTATCACTCCCAAAGCAAGTAAAATTTTGAAAGATTGGAAAGATATCAGCATATTTGGATCTTTGAAGAAAGCAAATGCGGCAAATAAAATAGAAGGGTGCCACTGTTGTATATATTTATAGGGTCCTAAAACAAAAAATCCTGGATCCACTAACATCTTTATTGAATCTTCTCAATAATTGATATTAATGTTGACTGGTTGAGAATATTTAGAGCCTAGGCTCATTTCAGATCAACAGAAACACCTGGTAGCACCACGAACATCAATTTAATCCTGGGTAAATCATCATCCATTGATCCCTAAAGGCCAAAGTCACACTTATTATATCATTTAACCACCTCCATCGCTCAAATCCACTAAAATCCAGACAATCCGCATTAAATTTTAGTCACATCAAAACGCGTTGATCTCCAAATTTTTATTATCAACAAAAATCCGCAGTCAAACGACAACCCTTTTTACCCACAGCCACCAATTCAGTTGAGAATAAAATCCTTTGGGAAAGAGAAGATTAATCCCCTGGTCACTGGCGCACACTTCCCTTATAATATTGGGTGTAGCAGACAGAGCTAGACAAGTACAGAGAGAAACAAACGTGGGAGATGGTGGTTCTAAGGCCGAAACAGCTGCTGCTGTCGCTAATTGTCGTTGGTGTCTTGATCACATCATTCGTATCAGTGAAAAAACAACACCATAAGGTCGTGCTGGAATACATAGAGAAGAGTGCTAGACTGAAAGTGATGCAAGTATTATACCCAGAGAAACATTTTACAAAGGAGAATTACACTTCATTCCATTTTATGGATCCAAATGCTGAAGAGGAAAAGAAGGCTGAGGAAGCCTCTGTTGAGAAGTATGTCGAAATACAAGAGGAAGAGAAAGGGTACCAGCGTGAGAATGCCACCTTATTTTCATTAGTTAGAAATGAAGAATTGTATTCTATGCTTTCATCCATCAAATATGTTGAAGAGCGTTTTAATAAGCGTTATCATTATGATTGGATATTTGCAAACAATGTTGCCTTTACAGACACTTTCAAAAAAGAAGTTTCAAATATGGTTAGTGGTAATGCGACATTTGTTACTATTCCACAAGAATATTGGTCATATCCTGATTTCATTGATCAACAGAAAGCTGCTAGAACAAGATACAAGATGAAAAAAGCTGGTATTAAGTATGGTGGATCCGAATCCTATAGACACATGTGCAGATTCAACTCTGGATTTTTTTACAAACTGAAGGAGTTTGAAGGCATTAAATATTATTGGAGAGTCGAGCCTGATATTCAATTCAATTGTGATATCGATTATGATGTTTTCAAATTCATGAGAGAAAACAAGAAAAAGTATGGGTTCGCAATGACTTTACATGAATTACACAAGACTGTGTATGGATTATTTGAAGCAACTACGGAATTTTTCAGACAATTACATCCAGATTATGTTGCAAAAGAAAACACAATTGAATTTGTTTCAAATGACGAGGAAAAGACTTTCAACATGTGTCATTATTGGTCGAATTTTGAAATTGGGGATTTGGATTTCTTAAGATCTAAAGAATATGAAGAATATTTCCAATTTCTGGACCAGAAAGGTGGGTTCTTTTATGAAAGATGGGGTGATGCTCCTATCCATACATTTGCAGTGTCGTATCTACTGAATAAGAATGAAATACACTACTTTGATAATACTGGGTATTATCATGTTCCTCATACCCAGTGTCCTAGAGATCGTGATGAAAGAGAAAGATTGCATTGTACATGTCTAGTCACTAACGATTTTAACTGGGGGAATAGAGGTAGTTGTCTGGCCCATTTCTATGATGTGTCTGATCAACCAAGACCTCCACATGCACCAACAAGAGTTTATGATACACATAGAACAACAAAGACAGATAAAGAAAATGGGAAAAGGGATCTTGAACAATTATTCAATGAAGAAGAAGAATATAATGAATATGGTGTGGAAGATAGCTATCAAGATGATTTTGATTATGAACATGAACATGAGAATGAAGACGATTTATACGAACAATCTTAACTAAGACATACATACGTTTAAACACACAAATACATTTGATGCCAATTCATAAACATAACGTCATTAAAAGTAATAATACAACTATATATATACATATCAAAGTTCACCATTCCAATTCATTAGCCCAATGGACAGATCTTTTACCATCTAGTGTTTTCCTGCCAATTGCTGGTATCGCTTTAAATAATTCATCATCAGGATTATTCATAAACTTCTTATATGCCTGCGGTGAGTAAAATCCAAGCTTAACATTTTTGTCTTGCTCGTTACTATTATCATCATTATTAACAGCAGTAACAGTATCATTCATTCTATTGGTATTGGTGGATGCCAAATAACCTCTAACAATTGCAAATTTTTGTTGTTTTGCTCTTCTTGAACGTTTCACTGGAATGCTTACGACTTCATCTGTTGTTGTAGGAACTGGTATTTCCTCTTTCCCATTGACTGAATTGATTTCAGTAGCATATTTTGTGGATTCAAATATCCCACCACTTGGAGAATCAACTGTATAATTCATAGTGGGTTGTGTTTGACGTTTTAATACAGACTTTAATGATGGTTCTGGATTGTTTCTTCTCACTGGTGTACATATTTTCTTTGGTGGCAGAACAGACAGTTGACGAGCAATCTCTTCTTCAAGTTTTGAGATTCTTTTGGAACGTCGTAGATCACCAGTCAATTGTGATGTTGGAA
>JAJLVX010000463.1:0-49505 GCA_030564525.1 Liangdongia berthetii | reverse complement strand
TTCCACAACAACAACAACAACAACAACAACAACAACAACAACAACAACAACAACAACAACAACAACAACAACAACAACAACAACAACAACAACAACAACAACAACAACAACAACAACAACAACAACAACAACAACAACAACAACAACAACAACAACAACAACAACAACAACAACAACAACAACAACAACAACAACAACAGGCACAACAACAACAACAACAGGCACAGGGGCAGGCTTTCTTGCAGCAACAACCACAAGCTTTCTTGCAACAACAACAACCACTACAACAACTACCACCACCACCACCTCCTCCACCACCACCACAGCAACAACAGCAGCAACAGCAACAACAGCTTCCTCCCGTCACTGCTAGATACGCCAATGGTGCTATTGCAACTGGCTCGAATACTTCCAATATCGTTGCTGTCCAAGGCCCCCCTCAACCACTGCCTCCTGGCTACGCATATGCTGTTGGTCCAGGCTACCCAGCCCAACAAGTGGATCAACGCCCTGTTACAAATGGGTATATTGCATGGAGATGATAGAAGCATCTCCTTTACAAACTACGAGTTAATTGAATGGACATTCATGATAATATTAAATAGCTACACCTTGTAGTATTACTTTAGGCTCCGTAGTAAGTTTATTTTCGAATCAATCTATAAATTGATATTTTGCGGATACTGTCATGCAAGACGACGCACAAATATAACTGATGTGATGCGCAACGCGTCAAACCGCATCACGACGCGTCAAATACAACCAATTACCGTTACGGGCTGGAATAATGGCAGTACTAATGACAAGAAATATGCGGGCGATGATGATTTGAAGGGATAATTGAGAGGAAATTTGCACGCGTTGGCAAAGTAAAACGCAAATGTTTGAAGATCAATTGTAATTTGTCGGTACAACTTATCTAGACAAACACCGACTGTACCTTAAAATATTTAGCACCTCCTTCCAAGTTTCTAGTATCAATTTTTGTCACGGTGGAGAAATTTTATTGCTTCTCAAGAGTTGATATATAATTCAAGCCCACCCGCAAATAATAGTTAATCAGGAACAATCGACTTTAAACAAAGAGAATCTTTGACTTATCATTCCATTTCACATCTTTTTAGATCAAGTTTATATCCATAATGTCTAGCAAAAAGTTTTGGAAGAGTTTGCTTTCCAAGGATTCAAAGGTTTCATCAAATGATAACAACAACAGCAGCAGCAGCGGTTATAATAAATCCACTAATAATAGAGATGGATCAATAGGCAAAAGAGGTTCTGTATCATCAACAAGCACAGCAAGTACGATATCCAGCAAACCAACAATCACACCAACAAGAACCAAATCTTCACATCAAACACATACACCACATTTAAGGCAATCAACTTTGATTTCTTCATCCACATCTTCGCCAAGTCATCGTCATAATGCAAGAGCTAAAAGACACATGTCTACGATGGATCTGGGTTCTCTCGATGCTAATCAACTGGTCTCAATCACAGATGATAAAGAACGTGAATTTTACCAAAGTTTAGCACAAGCTACTATTTTTGGTGGTTCTTCAAGACACAAATCCCTATACGTTCGTGGTTCAAGAGATGTGAATGAATTAGATGATCAAGAGGATAATGAAACACTTGATATCATTGATTTCGAAGGATTCAAGAGTGAAGAACCTGCTTCTACTACTACAACAACTCCAACCACTCCAAACCCGATGAAAAAGGTGAACACTCCACAATCACCAATTGATGATCGTTTAAGCTCAGTTCTTGAAGATTACAAGATCTTTACCAAAACCACAGAAAAACCACCAAAAAGTATGAATAGAATGAGCATGATACAACCAACTACAAGCACAAGCAAAATTAACATCAGTGCTAGTTCAAGTGTTACTGGTACTGGTATTACCATTGGCACTACTCATACTGCCACCACAACTTTGGATCCAATACTTTCCAAAAATCAGAACAACACAGAAATCAAGGACAATGTTACAGTTAAATCCAAGTCATCAAAAGAATCTTTCCAATCATCTCAATGCAGCACTAAGTTGTCCTCTCTTCCTTCGTTCTCATCTTCAACCACGATTGATTCTGGTATATCAGTGAGAAGCGTTTCCCACTCTTTATGGATTGGTACTACTGTTACTATGGAGAATGAAGATGAGGAAGAGCAAGATGATCAAATGGTATCAGACGATTTCGATGCATTTAAGGAGTTTGATTCAGAACGTTTATTTATAAACAACAGGGTTCCAATTAAGAAATCAACAAGAGAAATGGCACACAGAACACCACTGGTTTTCTGCTAAGGTGCATGATTGTATATCCTTATTACTTTTCACTTTGTTTTTTGGGAATTCAAAGAAACACTTGGAAGCATGCAATGGCACATGCTTATTATGAATTTATGGACAACTTCTTTTTTTGATACAAGTTACATGTGTAGTAGTGGGTTAATGCCCCTTTTTCATTCTTTTGTTTCTAGTTGTGTAATTATTGCAGCATTTTCAAAGCGAATTTGCCAAACAAAGGATTCTTGAGTTGCTTTTCAAACACCCAGTAAATTAACAGAGAAAAGTCAGCACTAGACAATTGAATACAACTAAACATATATTATACAATAGTTATAAAATTAATATGAGTTGTAGTTCCACTGTAAACCAGTTTATTTTCAAAATTCTCTTTTAAAAAGTACAATGGAATCTTACAGGGGTTCGGCCTGCATGATCCTACACCTCTATTTTCCAGATTATTCGAGTACTATTCACAACAACAACACTAGTAGAACATACAGAGTGATCCACATGACAAGGACTGCTTGTTTAACCATTCTAGAAAATTCAATGAGCAATGAGGAATGAATATTTAAAGAGCTTGAAACCTCCCTTCTCCAGAAAGCTTTTGGTCTGTTCATCATCACTACAGTTTAACTGAAATCACAAGAAACTCAACGAATTAGCTACTTTTTAACAAACAACAATCAAAATGTCTTTCAACTCTCCATTCTGGGATTTCTTTGACAACATCAACGATGAAGTCGAACAATTCAACCGTTTGCTAGCTTCCAATGGCTATGACGACCGTGTCAAGGTTACTCCAAACTCCAAGAAAGCTTTGACTAAAGGTGGCTCAAACAACAACCAACTTTCAAAAGCAGACTCTGGTTCTTCAAACAACAGAAGTTTGATTTTCCCATCTTTGTTCAACTCTCCAGCTTTGCTATCAAGTGATTTTGAAATTGTTCCACCTGTTGATATTGTTGATAATGACAAGAACTACGAATTACATGTGTCCATTCCTGGTGCTGAAAAGGATAAGATCAATTTGGATTTCAATGCAGACAAGAATGAAGTTGTTATTTCTGGTGAAATCCCATCCCATAAAGATGACAAGAACGTTAAGGTTAATGAACGTGCAAGTGGTAAGTTTGAACGTCGTGTTTCCTTGCCAACCACTCCAAAGTTGGATGCTGATAACATCAAGGCTAATTATGCTAATGGTGTTTTGACTTTATCCATTCCAAAGTTGTCCAATGAGAAATCAAACACTCGTCGTATCGAAATTTCTTCTTCTGAATCTTGGAGTTCTGGTGATGCTGAAGAGGAAGAGAAGGCAACTTCAAGTGAAAAGAAGTGAGTTATAACTCCTACACTTCTGTTTATATATGATATGATTTGATGAAATTACAAAATGCATATATTGACTATGAGTCTTTTGAAACAAATAAATGCAAATTTGAAACTTTAGCTAAAATGTAGGCTTATTCACTTTAACCATTATGAATGAAATTAATTTCTTGTACTCTTTAACCAATGTTTCAGTAATCAAATCACCAACACTAACATCATCATTGTTTCTTAAAACATTTGGATCAATATGTCTATAATCCTTTAAACAGTTTTGTATGGTCTTTTGTTTAGTGCTTTGGTTTTCATCAGCATTCGATTTAATATCAAGCGCAGATACCCATCCATTACCTTTCTTTTGTTGGGGCTTTTCCAGTGGAGTGATGTCTTCATTCTCATTTACAGAATTTTCACAGTTGTCTTCATCTTCATCTTCATCTTGTATTCCTGTACCATCACAATGACATTCAATCAAATCATGTGTGTTACATTTAGTTCCAACATTGAGTGTAAACAAATCTTTCAATGCATTCATATCAAACATATCATCTTTGGAATCATCATTATTATCCAAAAACTTGTCTGATAAACTATTTTTAACCAATTGACGTTGTAGGATCTTTTCATCAATAGTACCAGTTGTAACCAATCTGTAGATAAAAACAGGTCTCTTTTGCCCATCTCTATGGATTCTAGCCATTGCTTGTAAATCAACTGATGGATTCCAATCATTATCAAATAAAATCAATCTTGATGCACCAATTAAATTCAAACCAACACCACCAGATTTGGAGGATAACAAGAAAACAAAAGAGACATCACTGCTAGTTTTGTTAAAGTTGTTCACAATGGAATCTCTATCTTTATTTGGCGTAGACCCATCAAGTCTTGAAAATTTGTAACTATATCTTTGCAACAAATTTTGAATAATATCCAAAGTTTGTGTATAGTTTGAAACAACAACAACTTTTTCCTTTGTTTTGGAAATTATTTTCAATAATTCAACAAGTAATTGTAATTTACCACTGTTCAACTCATTAGCCTTTAAATCACTCATCTCTTTAAAGTGTTTGTCATTTGAAATCAATGATGGTGAATTACAAATCTTTTTAAACATGGTGATTAATCCTAATGAACTTGATGTTGCTCCATTTTTTAGCATTGACTCAAAAACATGGGATCCTAATACAGAGTGAAATAGTTTAATTTGCTGTGTAGTTGGTGGGGTGAATAACACAACATCTGTTCTCACTGGTAAATGATTTTGGATAACAGATGCTGTTCTTCTCAAGATAAATGGTTTGGTCATGAAAATCAACTCTTTAGACATTTCCTCACCTTTTTCTAACAACTCAGGATTTGAGCAATTCATTTCTCTTGCTCTTAATATTGGGTTCAAATAATTTCGTTTGAATTGATTAAATGTTCCCAATATACCAGGATTGATAAAATCAATAATGTTGAAGAATTCAGTCAAATCGTTTTGTATAGGAGTACCAGATAATAAAACTTTCTTGGGTATATCCAAATCTATTAATGCTTGCAAAGTTTTATTAGAGTTATTTTTCAAACGATGCCCTTCATCACAAACCAATAAATCAAACTGGGAATCTTCCAATTCTTCCTTCATATTTAACAACTTTTCATACCCAATAACCAAAACTTGATATACTTTAGTTCTTGCAAAATTTTTCAAATCCTGTTTATCTCTTGAAATTGTATTCTTATTATTCAAACTTAAAACACCTAACCTATTCATTGGTAACCATTTCTTGAATTCTCTTTTCCAATTACCAATCAATGTTACTGGACAAACAATCAAAACTTTCTTTGCAATTGGATATGAAAATCCCTTTGGGGACTGTTTTAACAATGTCCAAATCAATGTTATGGTCATTAAAGTCTTACCAAGACCCATATCATCAGCCAACAAGGCACCATTTCCATCAAATCCTTTCAACCCCATGACACATTCATACAAAAATTTCACACCATCAATCTGATGAGGACGTAATTTCTTTCCCAAAATTGGATCAATAACCACTGGTGTATCAGCCGAGCTTGAGGATTTCATCACTATGGATCCTGGAATGGTTGGATCATGCAATGGTTCATTTTTAGCTGGCTTATGAGCTTCTGATGAAGCAACAACTTGCTTGAACTGTCTATGTACATTACTCTTCACTAAAGGTTTCATATTCTCCAGTTTCACAATAGGCTTTACTTCAGCAACTATCTCAGCGGCAGAACTTGTACTACCCCTAATTGAAGCTAAAATTTTGTCAAAAGCTTCACCATGATGAACTTCACAATCAACTTCTAATTCATAACCACCAATACTAAATACCCCATCTTCTGTAAACTTGCTAATGTTAGTAACTCTAGACTTTTCTTTTAAAGTCTCAGCATCTCTGAATGAAAGATATTTAGAAGTTAAGATAACAACTCCATCACCATCCCAAGTTTTGTTCTTCTTCGTGGTGTATTTTCTCCAAACAACGTTAAACACTCGATGATTATCAGGGCCATTATGTTCATCAGAAGGTTTCAATTTCTTGGATTCAGTAGGAATATTAACGACTGCTTGCTTTAGAGCGGGGCGTTTGATACCAACAGCTTTACCAACATTATTAGTAGAAGTTCCTTGTACTCGTGCTGTAGATGCTACTGCTTTCGCAACAGTTTTCTTAGCATCAGTGACAGCAGCAGTAGGGGCAGAAGGGGCAGTGGGTATCGACATACGTGGTGGCTTGAAGGGAGCATTAAAGCCATTCCCTTTACTGTTTGACCGCCTGTACATTTCTCTGATGGTGTTGATGGTATTGGTTCCTTTGCCACTGTTGTTGATGTATGTTTGTTTGTTTACTTTTCAGAATGTCAATATTGAGAAACACGAAAATTGAAAATTCTGAAAAGCGTGAAGAAAACGTGAAAATAAAGCAATTGAAGAGGCCATTGTGTCGTAGAAGATATCAGGGTTCCCAGGAGAATGGTGTTATCATTATTTTACAATTTTAATGTCTTTTGAAACGTTTGAACTACAAAATTATCACATTTTTTAGAATTTCAGTAGGGATGCTCATTCTATCAATATATTATCCAACTTATTTGGTTCAGCTGTGTTCTTATTATTCCTTTTTAAAGGATCTCATTCTAGCCTCTGCAGCTCTAGCCATTTGCTCTCTCATTAATCTTCGTCTTTGATCTTCATTCAATGAGTTCAAGTTCACTTGGCTCAAAGAAACACCACCGAGTTTTCTATCATTAGCACGTTCAGCACGCTTAGCTTCTTCAGCTTCTATTCTAGCCTTAACTAATTCAACTTTGATCAATTCTTTCTTTTCATCATCTTGTTTCTTCTTTTCTTCAGCCTCAACCTCATCTTTGTTCAATGGTTTGCCAACATGACCAGCTTCCCAATCAGTGAAATCTTCACCCAGTTGAAATCTTGTAAATTGAAATGCTTGTCTGGTTTGCTTATTGGCAGCAATATCATATGCAGTTTTACCATTTGAGTTTTGTAGTGTTACATCACATTTAGCTGTTTTAATCAATACAGAAATCAAATTTTTAATACCGTGAGAAGAAGCATAATGTAAAATGGTTGGGGTATGATGATATTCAGATTGAGGTTGAAGTGTAAAATCTGATGAAAGTTTGTTCTTTTTCAAATATGCTAGTAGTACTGGCCCTCTAGACTTGTCCAAGTAATTGACAATTTCAGCTGTATGTTTTTCTTCTGGTGTCTTTTCTAATTCAGCTTGTATTTGTTTAGCCTTATTTTGAACTTTAGCCTTCTCTTTCAATTCCTGAGCAGCCTTTTGTTTCAACTTCTTTTCATCAACTTTTGGTTTGTTTGTGACTGATAGGTATGTTAGTGCAATCCAAGCTCTTTTAATTTCAGAAGTTGTAGCTCTCTTAGTTGTGAATGGGAAACTTCTAATTCTCTCGTCGTCATTCTTCAAAACAGACCCTTCATAACCAACAATAATATTTCTATTTGATGCACCATTAGCTCTGATAAAGATGGACTCACATTCATTCAAATGAGTTTTCCATTGCGCCAACAGTTCTCTAACTTCATTCTGTAAAGCAGCTTCATTGTATCTACGTAACGTCGAACCCGCAGAGTTTGCCTTACCTCTGGCATTATCACTTGCACTCTGTGAACCACCTTGTTTTCTTCTTGTAGTGTATCTATGGAACGTCTTGTGCTCCACAATATCAACACTTTGTTCTATTAGTGACTCATCACCTTTAGCAGTATTACCTTTAATGGATTTTGGTTTATGGCTAATAATTGCACCAGCAAAATGACCCCCACCAATCATTAGCAAAGCAGATTTCTTTGGTGATTGATCATTTTTCCATGATTTCAAAGCAGTTATTGGATCATCTAATTGATTAATAGTGAATAGAGTCTTGAAAATACCAAAACATTTGTCTTGATCCAACAAATCAGACTTGAATAGAATATATGGAGATCTTGTAGCTAAATGAGAAACAACAACTTCCGAATCTTGTAATTGCATTGATTCCATTTTGGCAACACTCTTTTCAAATATAGTTTCTAGTTTTTCATGTTTCTTGCCACTGCCTTCTTCTTCATCATCAGTAAAACTCGATTCTGACCCAGATATACTTTCATCCAAATCGTTAGCCAATGCTTCAAATTCTTCTTCAGTTAATGGTGGAAACCCTTTTAGCTCTCTCTTTAGATTGAACCTGTGCAAATCTGACTTGTAATATTCCTTATCTTTAACGATCTTGGCTTCTTTTGGTTGTTGTTCCAATTTGGTCAAGTTTTCCTTCGTCAATGGTGCAATTTCTTGAGCAGTGTCGCTATTGAAATACAACAACTCCAGTGAATCTAATACCCTATCCGATAGATTGTAGACATAGGTATCCTCCACTTTGAAAGCGGTCTTTGCTGACATATTTTATGGCACTTTTGCTGATTTAATACCTGTCGATGGCAAACAGAAAAAAAAACATCAACACAATTTTTTCCCGAAAACTTGGAGTCTTTTTCAACTACAACAGGAATGATTATATTGGTGATTAACATTTTACATTTCTTTCTTTATCCACTTTTTATATACAAAAATTAAAATACTGAGTGATGATTTTATAAGACTTTTTTATCTACTGAGAACCAATTCTATGACACTCCTTCAAAAAGTGTCTAATCTTTTCTGGGTCCATGAATGGAGAAGTACCATGCCCAAAGTTGACAATGTAGTTCTGCTTACCACCACCAAAGCCTTTGATCATGGCTTCAACCTTCTTGGTGATGATTTCATCAGAGCCATACATAGCACCTGGATCAATGTTACCTTGTAGGGTGACTCTACCATTGGCAACCTTGACAGCTTCAGCTGGGTCATATAACCAGTCCAAAGAAACAGCATTGTAACCAGAGTCACATAGTTCATCCAATGCATACCAAGAACCCTTACTGAAAACAGTCAATGGGATTTCTTCAGTGATACCCAATTCTTTCAAACGCAATCTTAATTTGGAGGAGATTTGTCTTAGATATGGCAATGAGAATTCTTTAAACTCAGCAGGACCAAGTTCACCACCCCAAGATTCAAAGACTTGTAGCATTTGAGCACCAGCAACAACTTGCTGAGCCAAGAATTCAATGGCAACATTGGTGATTTGTTGCAACAAGTCATGAGAAGCTTCTGGGTACTTGTAGATCCATTCTTTAGCAAATCTAAACAATCTGGAACCACCACCTTCAATCATGTAAACCATTAGAGTCCATGGACCACCACAGAACCCTAGCAATGGGACTCTACCATTCAACTTCTTTCTAGTTAGAGTGATGGCTTTAAAAGCCCAATCTAATTCTTTCAAGACATCAACGTTTCTATTCAATTTTTCCAAATCCTTTGGTGTTCTTAGAGGATCAGTGAAATGAGGACCTTGCTTCTCAATCATTTGAACATCCATACCCATGGCTTGTGGGATGACTAGAATATCACTAAAGATAATGGCAGCATCAATCAATCCATCAAAATGTTCAACCGGTTGGATAGTGATTTCAGATGCAATTTCAGCATCACGACAAGTCTCAAAAAAGTCACGGCCAGCTTTGACTTCATGGTATTCAGGCAAGTATCTACCAGCTTGTCTCTAAGGTAAATATACTGTTAATAACAAGAACAAACTCTTAAAATCAAATAATCAACACTAGAAAACTTACCATAATCCAGATTGGTGGTCTTTCAGTCTTTTCACCTATTAATTATTAATGGGATTCTTTCATAAACTAAAAACACTTTGGATTTTTTTTACCTTTAGCAGCCCTTAGAATCAAGTCATTCTTTAAAGGAGCAAATTCACTCATGATGGCTCTTTTACTATTGTTCGTTAACAATGAATAACTGTATCTTTTGTTCAAAACTTTAAGTTGCTGTTTTTGGATAAATTTTCATCCAAGGTGTTTGGGACTAGGTTCGCAAAAAGTCCATTTAGTCCATATAGACCCATGCAAGACCCATAAAGAATAAGACTAGTCTTTATTTGCTACATATCTATAGCACTACTCTTTATAAAACAGCTTGAATATATTAATAATTGTATAGCAATAAATACGAGATCTATTCGAAATGTTCAACTTGAACAGGCTTCTCACTCCACTCCTTATTTGTAAGGGCATCTCTGTGATGACGATACAATGGAGGTTGTCTAACAACATTCTTTTTTCTTAAAATGTTAATCTTGATCCAGTTCAAACTCTCAATAGATTGATATCTAGCATGTTCTAAAGCTGGAACTTCAAAAACTTCATCCAATTCTTCTAAAGTCAACCCCTTTGTTTCTGGCACAAACCATAGGGTTAAAAAGAACCCCACAACGTTCCATGCTGCATAGAACCCAAATGCACCTTGGGGTTTAAACTTTGCTAATAATGAATTCCAAGTAATACTCAAGATAAAGTTAAAAAACCACAAGTTACCAATGGCAAATGAAGTACCCAAAGTTCTAACGTATAATGGGAAGCACTCAGCAGCATATGGGAAGGTGACAACACCCGAACCAAAGGCATAAAATATTGTAAACAAGTAGACACCCAAAGCTATGGATCCAATGTGACCTGGTGATTCCTTGGGGATCCAAAAGGAAAACCCAGTTAATAATAAAAATGCAGCCATGAATGGGAAAGTCAATAGTAATAAATATCTTCTTCCATGTGTATCGATGGTAAAGAATGCAGGGATTGCAAAAATGGTACCAATGGCCCCAAATCCTAAAGATGCACCCAATGCATTAATTTCAGAGAAATCAGCTTCAACGAAAATTGTAGATGAATAATAAGCAATGACGTTAATACCACAAAACTGTTGCATGAATGTGACAATCCAAGCAGCACCCATTGCATTTCTGTTACGTCTCACTGTAAACAATTCTTTGATTCTAGTTAATGTTGGTAGATTCATACTGGTTTCTTCTTGCAACAAAACGTGTTGATAAAAACAATCTCTTGCAGCAGAAATATCTGAATTTCTCATTGATCTTAATGATTGGTAGGCATCCAAATAACGACCTTTCCCCATCAACCATCTTGGAGATTCTGGGATATAAGGGATTTGAAACAATGCGATTGCAGCTGGCAACATTGCAGAACCAAGCATTAATCTCCAATTCAACCCACCAGAAATACCACGATCTGGAACATAATAAAAGGCCAAGGAAAATACATATCCTAAAAAGATACCAGCAGCTGTAAAGAATTGCCACAACATTGTTAAAGCACCTCTTATTGGAGCAGGAGCAACTTCAGAA
Source organism: Liangdongia berthetii (assembly GCA_030564525.1). NCBI lineage: Eukaryota > Fungi > Ascomycota > Saccharomycetes > Phaffomycetales > Wickerhamomycetaceae > Liangdongia > Liangdongia berthetii. The sequence goes on along the minus strand of JAJLVX010000463.1, from coordinate 38,076 downwards.
GAATAAACAGGGACAGTTGCTGATTTGGGACCAATTCCAAAGGCACCCAATATAGCTCTTGCAATGAATAAGTGATACCAGTTATTGGTAAATGCTTGCCAGAAGCAGGAAATTGCAGACATGAAACAAGACCAAAAGATAACTTTTTTTCTGCCCCATTTTTTATTAGCAGCATCAGTAAAGAAAGTTGAGATGAAAGCACAAAATAAGTATGGAGAAGAGTTGACTAAACCTTGTAGCCAACGATTACGCTCATTTGCCTCATTGATATGGAAAGCCTTTGGATAAAATAGCAAAGCACCATTGATGACAGTTTCATCAGCCCCCTGGGTTGCAGCACATAAAGAAATGGAAATGACAACCTGGATCAACTTCCATGGTATTTTCCAAGGTTTCTTAATCTCCAATTGTAAATCATGTTTTTCTTCATCTGATAAAAATGGCATTTGATCAAATTTGGAAGGTGTTCTTGCAACAGCCGCAGCTCTAGCAAACAATTCAGCATCCTCAGTTAATCCATGCTTCATGGCAAAATTTCTACCCATATTCATAACCTGAGCTTCTTCATAACCAGAGAGGATATTTGTAGAGGAATCGGATAAATGACTAGTGGATTCATCATCTTTCTCATTACCGTTGGTGAGATAACTTGAGGATTCAGCATCATTGATGTTTATGTTATTGTTAGTCTTGTTTGTACCTGCATCTGAGTTCATGAAAAGAGTGGACATGATGAATGATTTTGTTAACAAATAGTCATACAAAAAAAATCAAACACAACTACTCATTCCCAAATTAAAAAGTTCTCTTGTCCATTATTTATACAATTTCTAATTTTATAAGTGTTATATGTTCCAAATGTTATTTCATTCCAACAGTTTGGCTATACTCTTGACGGTTGACCCCAATCATGTCGTGAGAAGCTTAATGACGTAATTAAGCAACATGTCATTTTTTGTTTGTTTTTTTTTTTTTTTTTCAGTGTTTTTTGCTTCAATTGATTCACCTGGATTGAGCTGAGTTGGGCCAGGTTGAGTCTTGTTGAGTGGACGTAACGCACCATGAAATCATAATTGATCCAGACAGGATCTATTACTCATCAGTCGCTGTAGTAGTTGTAGTGGTAGTAGTAGCATCAACAGCACTACCATCCTCCAGTTTCAGCTTCTTGCGCTGTTGATCTTCAAGCTGCTCAACTCCAACTTCACGTTGATGTCCTTCAACCAACTCCTTGTTCTGTTTCACCAGTTCTTCAATCCGTTTCTTGTAGTTTAGCTCACCATTTTCCAGCTCATTGATTCTGCTCTTGTACAAATCATTAACAAGCTCCAGTTCAGAAATACGTGTCTTCAAAGCGGCAATCTCACTTTCATCCTTGGTGGTGTTGGTGTTGTTATTGTTACCGCCAGTGGTACTAGTATTCGTATTAGCAGCAGTAGTATTTGTAGCCACTGTCGAAGGTGTATTTGTAGAACTTGAAGCAACATTGGTGGTGCTGGCTGTAGAAGACAATGAGAACGCCGAAGGGTTTGTTAAGGAATGCTGAGGACCAAACGATGGAGATGAGTAAAAGCCAGTAGCAGCCATCAAGGATGGCAACTTTGCACCAGAGTTGTTTAGCGCGCTTGCTGGGCTGAATGGCTTTAATCTGCGATCCACACCATCCACGACGGCGGCTAATGATGGTGGTGGTGGACCCTTGGAAGAATCTTGAGCAGTAGCAGAACCAGAGGCAGCAGCAGTAGAAGAAGATGATGATTTATAAGAAGCAGAAGGTGGTAAATCATGAGCCATGGCATCCAAAGCACCAGCTGCCGCGTGAGCTTGGGCCAGTTGTTGTTGTTGCACTTGAACTTTAGGAGTTGTTGATAATAGCAATGGAGACGTGATTGTTCTCAAGTTTGGAGCAAACTGGGTCGGTGTTGAAGAAGGGTGGTGCAGTGGGACCTGGTGGTGTTGGAGGTGAGGTGGTAGGTGGTGGTAACCATACTGCTGTTGGCTATAAAAGTATGGAGAGTTTGCTGTTGTTTCTGGGATCCCGGTGTTGTTTCTTGGTAACAACGGCACCAAAGCTGGCGAAGCGCCAGGGATTTGTTGTTGTTGTTGTTGTTGTTGTTGTTGTTGTTGCTGAGACTGAGACTGTTGCTGAGCTTGCTGCTTCTTTACTTCAAGATTGCTAACCGCTGTGAACAACGCGTTGTCCTTTGGTGAGCTTCTCTTGGACTCTTTCGCCTTCAACTCTGGGGTATTAGGATTTGAAGATTTGATTGAGGACCCACCATTCCCATTGATATTTGGATGCTTAGCTCTGTTTCTTGATTTGATGACATCTGTCTTTAACGATATAGGCCTTGGACGCCCATGTAACTTTAAGAAGAGCCCACAAGCGTTGCATAGCACCTGACCGGACTCATCTCTTCTCCACAAGGGCGTTGTTGAAGTCTTGCAGTTCTTGCAAACGGGTGTTGAGATGTTTGATCTTGTTGTGGTTGCACCATTCGCATTTATGTGTGTTGTTGTTTTGGCATTTGGTAGTGGAGGGTTGTGTTGTTTGGCACCTGTATTGGCTGTGTTGATTTTGGAATCATTTGGAGGGAAAATAGCAGCTGGTTGCTGCTGTTGAGACTGCACTTCAGACATGTTTATCTTTTGGTTGGTATGATGGGATGATAATAATATTGATTGATAAAGATAATAATAGATATAACTATGATAGTGTAGCAGTGATTTATATGTACATGAAAGAATAGTTAGATGGTGGTAGTACTTTATACAGCAGTCTTTAAAGCGTGGTGATAAATAGAAGTGATAACAACCCTAATTATGTGTCCAAAAGTAACAATGGGCGATATTCCCTGATGAAAAAAAAAAAAGACAAGTCAAAATATTTAGTTATCAAGGTGTTTCACTGTTGACACAATATAAAGCAAGGGAAGCAGATCGGAGGAATGTATGTTTGTGTAGATGTGGATGTGGATGTGGATGTCAAATAAATATGAATACAAATAGTGAATACCACCTTTTTTTCTCTTCTTGCCGGCGAATTGTCCAACTGTTAAAAATTTTTTGTGTAAAAATTTACACCAGATTTTTTTTTATCTTATCTCGTCGACGGTGAGATTTTCAGAAAATTTTTTAAATTTGACTTTTCAATTTTTCAACCGACAAATGAAAAAAGAATTAAAAAACTGCCGAATTTGGGGATACAATTTTAACATAAGCGATTACTCAGCTGTGAGGAGAATTACCCGCGCACAGTGTAATTGGTATACTGCATACTTATACATCCACACACCGCTTACGCAGGGTAATTACCAAGAAGAGAAGAAAATTCTTTTCTAATTTCCACGACGCGTAAGAAGAAAATGATCGGCCTAAATTGATTACAGCCTACGTGTTCTATGAAAGAAAGGTCGATCTTTAGGTAAAGACATATGTATTGATATGTTTATACAACTATTATATCAATCCTTTCTCTTACAGGGTACAGCTGTAGTACACAGTTACAACTGTCTCACAACCAGTCATACTCACCAATCAATGATCGAGCTCTCGCACCGTAAAGGTTGTAAGTTGAACTTGAACTTGCTAACGAGAAACAGTGCGACTGCTTAACATTGATTAAACACATAAAGATTCAAATTTCTTCAAGTACTAACTTACAAGTTTCAACACGTAGTCTCTTCGACGTTTCCCTACATATTCTTGAAGGAGTCATTTCTTCGTTACATATAACAGCATGCACAGCTTTAAAAAGAAACTTGTACATCTCGATTCTGTGCGAATTTTGAAAATCGAAATGGAGTCCCCCGCCCGCCAATTTCCAATCTCCAATAGCATTCAACGTTGAGTCGCTAGACTCCAGTTAAGGCAGTTGATGCATTAGATGTATTCGATCATAGATGTAGAGCTGTACTACTACTAGATGCATCTAGATTCTAAATACACACACTTGCCGGATGTGGAGTCTGGACAGTAGAATACACCCACACTAAAAATTATGTCTATTTAGGAATAATGACAACAGACCCTCGTTTAACCGAGAAACAAGAACAAAGACATACGATACACATCAGCTCATCACCACAACTGAAGGGGTATGTACTAGTGTACAAAGTTACATGTGAACAAATGAACAAATAAAACAAGTTTGGCAAGTGCCTACATAATGTATAAAATACCTTCAACTTCCATTTCATCAAGAGGTTGGAACTAATCTGTGAGTTTACGCTTGAAAAAACTGCACTTACAGCGAGCAGTTTATCGCACTAAAAGCAGACTTACATCTCATCTGGATTCTGAATACGTTAAATTACCAAACCACAGGATATATAACGACATACATATCATTACAGGAATCCCCAATGCCCATTAGGACCGTGTCAAAGGATTTGCTAGATACGATCAATCATCAATTCCATTATTAATATTTATATTCAGTTTCCCACACTTCAAGCTTCGCTTAATTTTATAACAGTACAATATGAACAATAGTTTAAACCATAGAACACTAACTAGAAAACGTTCAATAGCGAGATTATCAGATATGGCTGCAGCACAATTCAACAAAGCTGAAAAGGGTGTCACTTGGAGATTCAAAGTGCTGAAGCATCGTTATTTGAATCTATTGGAGAGAGAAGAATTACAAGAATCTGGTGTTAGCATCGATCAAATCCAACAACAGTATTCAGAAACTACAATCACACCAACAAGCTCAAGATCTGGCGACACCAGCAGTATCAACACCATCAACACCATCAACTCCGTCAACAACATGATGGTAGTCACGCCTAAAAGCTCCAATGGTGCTCTACGCTCGTCCCCAAGACCTTACTCTATAATGTCTTCTTCAACAAACATGAACTCTGTCTTTACAACTGTATCGGGAGATTCGAGATTGACAGCCTCATACAAGTCAAGAACCAACACTGGATTGAAACCAAGACGTTTGGTGAATAGCATAGACCACGATGGTGATTTGTTGCCAAGTGCTTGAGTCGTTATATGGTTTTTGGTTATTCATTGGGTAATTTGCTTTTTCATAAAAGGGTTTCATATTATTGTTGTTTCTGTTCTGTTTTTGTTGTCATGTTTTATTCACGCTCGTTCACTTCTTCATAGACTGCTATTTTTATAATTTTCTTTGGTGTTGTATTTAATTATTGATCTAAACATTATATTGCATTTCTAGTTGTTTCAAGGTGTAGATATACTTAATCTGATGAGTGTATATTCGTGTAGAGGTATAGATTAAATAGAGTAAAAGCACACCATTCACTACAGCGCATCACTATAAATCAATATATAACATAATCAGACCAATATAAATCTATATTCAACAACTTCAATGCCACTCTAAACTCGTTGATGTACTCTTAAAATTGTTGTTCTTTTCATCCTCTGTAATTTCTACATCAACACTTTTTTCAAAGAAAAACTGAACCCAACAAACCCTTGACGCCTAATAGAATAACCGCCGAGGATAACAACAAACAGCCTCATCTATACCACAATGTCATCGCCAGCAGAGCAGCAACCACTGACACTGGAAAAGATCAACGCCTTGAGAGAATCAATACCGCTACAAGTTGAACCTTCAACAGTCGATTACGATGCCTTGTTGAAGGAGAAGCTATCGTCGTCAACAATACTAGTAAAGTTGGAGGCTGATGCGTCAGCAATAAATGAATCATTAGCCAAGCTGAGAACTGAGCTGGAAAAGATGAACAACACCAAGTTTACACCAGACGATGGGTGTGATGAGTTTTTCAATCTTGTTCAAGAGAATGTTGAGAGTTCTAAACAACAAGTGGATGTTGATAGTCGTGCAATTGCTAGAGAGCGGTTCCTATTGGTTGACAAGTACCAGTTGAACACATTTTCAATGAGAATGACTACATTGTTATTCACAGAGTTAAGCTCCACCAGAGGTCAATCTGAGCATTTAACAAAAATCAAAGCTTTATTAAAAGATTCAAATAAAGAATTGCTAAAAGTGGATGCTGATAAATTACAAACCCAAATCACACAATTTGAAGAATCTTTAAAATTAAACGAAGAAGAACAGAGTAAAGTACGCAATGGTATCAACGCAGGGATTGAAAGATACAAGAAATATGATGAGGAACAGAGAACTAAAAAGGCTATAGAAGCTAGAGAACTGATTGTTAAACAATCAATTGATAAAGAAAAGCAACGTCAAAAGCAAATACATCAAGATATTATTAAAAAACTGCAAAGCGGTGGGTTTTCTGATAAGGTACCAATTGAAGTTGGTGATGATCCATTGATTAATCCTCAAGATGAATTGAAAAATTCTGGTGTTGCTGAAAATAGTAATAATGAAATCAAAGTGAAGAAGGAAAAGATTGCAAAACCTCAAATTGACAAGATTGATGAATTGTATAAAAGGTTTCAACAAAATGATAAATTGGGTAAAGCTGAATTGAGAAAAGAAAGAGAGGCCAAAAGACTGGAACATGCTGCTAGAAGAGCTAGAGGTGAAGAAAACGTTTCTGATGATGAATCTAATGCTGATATCGATTCTAGTGAAGAGGAAGATGAGAATGAGAATGATAACAATAATAGTAATGGTGAGGTTAATACTAATACTGATTCTGCCACAGATAAAGAACCAGTTTCACAACCAGCTCCAAAACCATCATTATCAACTTCATTCTTTAGACCTCCTCCACGTCAACAACCACAAGCACAAATACCACAATCAGCACCCCAGAATCAAAGAGTCCGTACACCTCCAGTGTATATTGCACAACCAATACAACATGCAGGCAATGCTACTCCATTATATCGTCAAAACACATCTCCAACAACACAATCCAGCAAAACTCATCCACCATCTCAATCCAATGATCGTCCAACCTCTTCATCATCAACAGGCTCATCTACTTCTACGAACAAGCATTTATTAAATAGAAGCTTAAACCTGTTCAACACACAGAGAAGACCACACAATTCTGCCTCAACAACTGCTCCAAGATCTTCTCGCCCAGTGTCCACTTTCTCTAGAAGATTTTCAGGTGAAGACACTACTGCTACTTCTCCATCTTCAAATACTGCTACAGCTGCACCATCTGCACAGCGCACTCCACAAGAGGAACTAGATCCTAGAAAAAGAAGAAGAATGTGAAGAATACAATCGTGGATATAATTGATACTGAATTAAATAGCTAATCATAAATCATATTTGCAATTTCTCTTTTGTAACGTTCACAGTTCATCGATCAAATCGCCTGACATAACCGGATTTTCATTCCGTCAAGATTTACATATATGAAAAAATAATATGACTAAACAGTTCTTTGTTCTTTATTATTTATATTTAAGCATTACCATACCATTCATACCAATGTCATTCACCACACTACGTCCAGCTTTGCTAAGATTGAGAGCACTACCAACTGCTCGTCGCCTGTACACCACAGGTGCAGGTGAAGAAGCCATCAAGTTGGTTTCTCAACTGAAAGAGTTTGATGGTATTGTTCATCAAGACAAGGTCACTGTCGTTGACTTCTTTGCTACATGGTGTGGCCCGTGTAAGGCTGTTGCTCCCTTCTATGCCAAGTGTGAAGAAGAAAATAGAGGTAAGTTGAACTTCTTGAGAGTTGATGTCGACCAATCTCAAGATATCGCTCAAGCTTGTGGTGTTTCCGCCATGCCAACATTCATCTTTTTCCAAAAGGGTAACATTATTGATACCGTTGTTGGTGCTAATCCAAAAAAGTTGAAGGAGGTGATTGAAGCTCATGCCAAACTTTTTGAAGAACAACAAAAGTCTGATTGATTTAATATTGTCGATATCAATTATATAATACTATCATTACTAATTTCAATGTTTCATACTACACTCACTACTATACATAGTTTTATAACAAAAAAAAAAAATCAAATTAAAAGCATCATATGTAAGATGACTATATCAAATAATTTAAACTATATATCTTCTTTCTCTCTTCCCTGTTGTGATTTATCGTTTCTTAATTATACCCAAATCATATAAATAGTCCATTCGTGTCTTCCAATATGATCATGAACAATCAAAAGCCAGTATTTTTCAAAAATAGCAGTTCGTAGCAACAAAACAATAATAACAATAACAATAATAATAATAAAACTTGGTCCTTTTAGTTTTCTTTTTCTCTTTCTCTCTCTCTCTCTCTCTCTCTCTCTTACTCTTGGATGATTCATTCATCAACCAAATAAACGATCCTTCTTAATAATCTCATACGCATCATCAACCTTCTCCATACCTTCATATCTATGGATCTCATCAATTGATAATTTATTAACATCAAGACCGTAGTTTTCTTTCCAGTTCAACACGGGGCATTTGACACAACAACCTTTATACGTGATCTCTTTCAAATACTCAGTGTTCTTGTTCACAAGCAAACACATAGTTTTACCATCTTCAGCCTGTCTGATATCCTCTTTGAAACGTGCCAGTTTCTTAATGTCCTTTTCTAACTTGGCCATGTGTGATTTAAGCAATGATAAGGAGCTCTGTAGCGTAATGTAGTCAATACATTCTTCAAGCGGAGTTTGCTGAAACTTTCTTAGCTTAGCTTCTGGTGTGTATTCTTCGTTATTGAATGCGTTTCCATTTCTCACGCATTGCTGTGCTGATGGTGTTATTTCTTCCACCTGCTGTGATTGTGTTTGTTGTTGGGGCTCTTGTGAAATTTGGTCAAACTGGCGTTTCTTGGTGTGCGCTGTCATTGTTAGGGAATCTGTTCTCAAGTGTTGTCTCTTTATGGTAATCAACAAACACACTCACAAAGACATCATACACTGGTATACAACTCCAATTGGGAAGTCCAGTAAAGGGTAAAGGTAAAATGATCCGTTACGTTCAACTCCTTAATTTTCAGGAAATTTGGTCTGTCTATTTTTCGCCACCCAAAATCTTCAAAGTTTCTCAATCAACAGAAACGGTAGGCGCAGCATAGCTACCCATCACATGACTTTTGATCACATGACAACCTAAATCAATGACCCGTGATACAATGACAGTTTGCATACATGTTGAAGCTACAAACACATAGATCATTAACAATAGTTTTATAAAGTAATATATAAGTAAAAGGGCTAAAAAAGTCTATATAATAATAAAGTTCATCACAGCATCATAAATATTGATTTAATATTAAAATGCATTTGTATTTTAGGAAATTGGAGCAACAACGTTCTCCTTAAAGAAATAGTATTCATCATCACCACTTAGGAAAATATTCCCTTGTGGAGAGTATTCACAGATAACATAAATGATACCACCATCACAGGACTTATAAGCACATCCCAATTCGGTAGATGCCTTCCAAACCAATTGTGTGAAATGGCCCCAGTCTTCAAAACTACCAGAACTTGCAGCTGGGTCAGTAAAATTATACATGGAAATCTCATCATACCACATATCAATAGCATCAATATCTGTAATAGTACCCCATGCCAAGTTCTCGCCGTAATCAAATCCAGAACGATCAGAATGGACCAAGTTACCAGAACAAGCTGAATTGGCTGTGTTTTCCAACTCAACAATGTAATTGGATGCAAAGTTGGCCAAATCATCGTTCCATGTTAGTGCTGGAGATCCATGCAAAGCTCTCTTTTGATTGGAATATTCTAACATAATTGAATTGAAGTCGGTTAAAGAGGTGTCGGTTGGTTTGGTGGTGGTTGAAGTGGTGGTTTGTGGAGTAGATGTAGTAGATGTAGATGTAGATGAAGAGGTAGATGTGGATGTGGATGTGGATGTTGTAGACGAAGTTGTTGCCTCTGTAGAAGTTGAAGTATGAGCTGGTTGAAATGTACTTGTTTCAACTGGAGTTGAAGTAGTGGTTTCTTGTGTGGAAGAAGTTTTGGTGGATTCAGTGGATGTTAAAGCTTCAGAAGTTGTAAACTGTTCCAATGATGAAGTTGATGGTTTAACAATTGAAGTAGCAACAGCAGAAAAACTTACTGAAGTTTCACTAGAAACAAATATTGAACTGGAATACTCAACAACTGTAGAAGATAATTGATTGGAGCTTGAGTAATATTCTGATGATGATTCAATAACTGAAGTAGATGAACCAGAAGCAGCAGAACTTGAAGTTTTAACCGCACTGGAAATAGCTGAACTTGAAACAATAAACGCATCTGAGAAACTCAAATAACTTGATTGTTGCGCAGCAACGGAAGAAGAACTAAAGGCTGGAGTATCAGAAGTAACAACTGGCAAGGAAGATGATACCTTCAAGCTCGATGATAAAGTTTCAGACAAAACAGCAGAAATTGAAGTCAACTCAGCAGCGGATGAAGAAGCCGGTATACTGGAATTATAATACAAATTGCTGGAACCACTACTTGCTGTGGCTATACTTTTTGAACTAGCTGGATGATAGTTGGATGGAGTTATAGTGGAAAATGATGATTGTGTCAAAGAACCAAATTGAATTGACTTGGTGTATTGAGTTAAGGTGGCAGTACCTGTGAAGTCTTCAGTGGTTGTTTGGGCATTGGTGATTTGTATTGAGGCAACACCCAGCAAAGCAACTGAATAAGAGTATTTCATGGTAAATGAGTGTGTATGTTTATTGTTAAATGAGTGGATGAAGTTTGTTCTTGATGGTTTCCTTGACAATTACCAAGGATGCCCATTGCCTAGGCATAATGGGATATCTCTGGGCTATATAACATTTACAATCTCAACTCCAGATTTTTCTAATGGCCATCAAAAGAGCAAAAGAAGTAACTACCCACCACGTCTAATTGAGCACCACGTCTGTTGGTCATTGTCCAGCACGTCATTAGTATAGTAAGTTGCTTTTTAACGCATAGTTCTTGCATTTTTTTAGTTCATTTCTATGATGGGAACTTGTAGTTGGAACTTGGAAGGCTGGTTGGTGATGATGCATGATACATGCGCCTGCATGCATCTATCCTGCAAATAATAAAACAAGTTGCCCCATAAACGTTTCCTTTACTCTAGAGATGGAAATGGGGGTTATATAAATGTAGTGCTGGTTGTTACCAAGTTTGGACAGAGAACTACTTCAAAAAAATTTCAATCACCGGAAAGTAGTGACATCTCGATTCAGTTTTAACTTTTCACAGATCAAAATCAAACGGTTGTCAAAATGTCGATATAGAATTTTAAATTATAGCTACACTAGTTTCATCATGTCAAATTAATGTCAGTCAGAAGGACTAGAATCCATTAGCATCGACCTTAATACTTATACAAATTCTATTATAATTTGTTTCAGATTTAAAATTTATTAATGTGCATTCATAAGAGGGATAAATTATATAATTATATAGAGTTCATTATAACAAAACAAAATGTAGTCAATCTAGAAGAGTCCAAAGAAGAAAGAAACAAAGTAAATAACAGAAAAGGAAACAGCGATTCTATTTGCACCGCCAGCATATGTACTTACAACGGCAGTAGTATCTGTTTGATAACTGCTTGTTGCACTAGTAGTAACGGTCAAACTAGCAGCAGTAACACTAGCAATTTGTGTGTTTACCGTAGTGACACCGACAGTAGCAACCAAGACTGTGGATTGTGCTGATTGTTGTTCAGCAAATTCAGTTGGTTGGGCTCCAATGACAACGCTGACTTGTGATTCAGAACTAGTTGAAATTGAACTAGAAACAATTGGATTTTCAGAAGAACTAGATTCTTGAGAAACAATATTTGCCGTAGTTGATGCTTCGGCTATGGTTGTTTGGGAGATGGCTTTGGTGGATGTAGATGTAGATGCAGAAGTAACTTCAGTAGTTTCTGGTGTACTTGTAGTTGCTGATGAAGAAACAATTGGAGTTTGAGTTGATGAGTTTTGAACTGTAGAGACCGAAATAACTTCTGTTTGGGACTCAACATTGGTAGATCCCACAACAATACTTTCAGTAGAAACTGGCTTTACAGCTGAAGAAACCACACCAGTAGAAACAGCAGTACTAACTTCAATTGCCGTTTCTGAAGACAATGGGCAATAAGTTGTGTAAGAAGTCACAATTTCTCCAATGGTTGTGTAAACAGTTGATAAAACAAATGTTTCAGAAGCAACAACTTTAGTAGCAGATGGTTTTCCAGTAGCAGACTTTGAATTATAATAGTCAGTAGCTGTGACATAAACCTTACTTTCAGAGACTGGAACCAAAGATGAGTAAGTTGCAACTGATGCACCTTCAGTAACGGTGTAAACATTGGTTGAGTATTCAAGAGCCTTTGCCTTAGAAGTAGGAGAAACAGATAGTGATGATGTGGTTATAGCAACAGCTGAGATTGAAGTTGACGCAGCAGTACCATCTGTTAATGGACAGTAAGTAGTATATGTGGTTAACTCTTCACCAATTGTGGTAGTAACAGTACTTAGGACATATGTTTCACCACTGATAACAGATGTTTTTGGGGATGTAGAAGGAGTAACAACGGCAGAAGCAGCCCCATCTGTTAATGGATAATAAGAAGTATATGTGGTTAATTCTTCATCAATGGTAGAGGTGATAGTAGTTAAAGCGTAATCTTGGCCACTGATGACAGATGTTTGTGGAGTAGATGGTTGTGAACTTAAACTTGAAGTGCCTGGACACAACTTGTCATAAAATGGGAACTCTTGACAAGAATCCCACGTTATTTCATTTGAAGCACCATCAACCAAGTGGTAAACTGAGTTGCAATTGGAAGTTAGCAATATTTCACCAGTAGAGCCTGTAGAGTAAACTAGTTGAGCACCACCTAGAACATTACATAGTTCTGCACTTGAAGAGTAATTAGCATCAATTTGTAAACCATAATCGTTCAAGTTGGCAACACCTTGGCCGTATCTGAAATAATAGTAAACATCAAGTGTGTCCTTGTAATCTATAGGAACAACTAAAGACTGCGCAGCTGCTAGTGTTGATAGGAAGCCTGTTGTGATGATTGATTTTAACATTTGTGTACTAAGTAGTGAATGAATGAATTGAAGTGTGAAGAGGTTTGGTTTGTTTCACAACAATAAGAAAGAATGACTATAAGTTGGATATGTGTAAAGATATCTTGGTTATTATATCATCTTTGTGGGGTGTTTCATTGTCTTTATAAGAAGAGATGTCTGATATCATCGATTGTAAAAGGTAATCGAGCAAGCCATGTCAAAGACTAAATCAGAAGATGCAGAGGTGAAAATGCTGGTGTGCATATTTCGTATATTACCTACATGCGTCACCGGGGTTGTATATGCTGGTTCATGCTGGTGTATGTGTGGTGAGTTTCCTCAGCAATAAGAATCTCCGTTAGATCATCGATGAGACAAAAGCAGTAGTGTAATGAAGTACATATTAGAGTGCAATATGGCTGGTTGCAATTTGCAGCAGCAAGAGTTGAATAATGGATTCGGAAATCCATATGGCATATGCTTCCGTTTGTTCATGTTAGCTAAAGGTGAGATTGTGCATCAGCTGTGGTACATCGTAACATCATTTGATGATTCCTTGATGGGGGAAAAGCATTTTGGAAAGCCGATGAACGTTGCTTGCTGGAGTTACTGGAGCACCACCATCTGACCATCACATTATCCATATGGTCCACCGTATGTTCCGGTATATTCAGCAACTATAGTCTGTGCATCAGTAGATCAATCGAATTGGTTTAAAATTATATTTTCATTCTTTGATTGATCCCGTGTTCTCAAATCTCAAATTAGAACTTGAGATCTTGAGAGAAAATACAGATGAACTACGACAAAGAAGAAGGAAAATATGATTTCAATTCAGCTACACTAAATTCGATCGTTTTAGATTCGGTTCCACGCTGAATCAACACCATCACCGCTATTATTTCTCCCTGTTTCCTCTCAATATCTGAAAACACATCCCGATTAGGAAATACCATTACGGTTATGTGGCGATGGTGTTTCAAAATCATCACCAACTCAACATTTAGGGGCAAAGTGACAACAGAATGCACTTTCAAGTTTCAACACAACTCAGCAGTTTCACAACGCTAAACATAAAAAGGAACTCAATTGAACCTTTCCCCCTTGTTTGCTAGAGCACATATTACAATGGAACAGATCAATCTACACACTCACGCTAAGGAAATCCAAAAGACTTATGAACAAGTTGTCAGAGGTGACGAATCAACCAAATGGGTTATTTATGGTCCAGACTCCTCTAAGGCTTATGAGCCAGCTGCTACTGGTACTGATTTCGATGAGTTTTTGGGTAGTTTTGACGAATCTCAAATTCAATTCGGTTTGGCTAGAGTGAACCCTCCAAACTCTGATGTCCAAAAGAACTTGTTGATTGGTTGGTGTCCAGATTCTGCTCCTTTGAAATCAAGATCCTCATTCGCCCAAAACTTTTCTGAAATCTCGAGATTGTTGAAAGGTTACCATATCCAAGTCACTGCTAGAGATACTGATGATCTAGACAAGGATGAATTGTTGTCCAGAGTTAGTGCTGCTGCCGGTGCTCGTTATTCTATTCAAGCCGCTAGAACCAACGCTCCACCAACATTCACATCAGCTCCAAAACCAGCATTCAAGCCAACTCCAAAACCAGTTGTTGCAAAGAAGGCTGAACCAGCTGTTATCAAACCAGCTCCAACCCCAGCTCCTGCTCCGGTTAAGAAACCAAGTCCTGCTTCTGCTTCTGCTTCTACCGAAGATGATTGGAATGAACCAGAAATTGAAGAAAGAGATTTCACCAAGAACCCATTGAAGCCAAATACTTCTTCCTGGAAGCCAATTGGCAAGGTTAATTTGCAAGATGTCATAAAGGAAGAAACCTCCAAACCAGACCCAAGATTAGAGATCCAACAATTGAAAGAGAAGGATAGACAAAAGAAGGATTCAGAAATTGATGACTACTTAAAAACCAAGTCTGCCTCTTTTGGTGCAAAGGCTCCAACCCCAGTGTCTGCTTCCAGAAGTGAAAATGTTGTTGGTGGTATTTCCAAGAACTTTGGTTCCAATAGTGGTAAGACACCAGCTCAACTGTGGGCTGAAAAGAAGCAAAAGGAAAAGGGCATTGTTCCTGAACAAAAGGCTGTTCCATCCTCTGATCCAAAGCAAGAAGAGGAACAAGCTGAAGATGAGGAAGAAGTTAATGTTAATGATCTAAAGAGCAAATTCGACAAGCTAGAAGTCGAAGCTGAAAAGGAAGCTGAAGAAGATGCTGTTGAGTACAAGCCAAAGTTTGGCAAGTCTGTTCCAGGTTTAGCTCCATCATTTGGTAAGAAGGCTGTTGCTGAGCCAGAACAAGAGGAAGAAGAGGAGGAAACACCTGCTGCTGCTCCAGTTCTTCCATCCAGAGGTGCTGTTCCACCTCCACCTCCACAACGTGAACAAGCTCAACCTGAAGAAGAAGAGGAAGAGGAAGAAGCACCTGCTTTAGCACCATCATTGCCAACTCGTCCAGAACCAGAAGTTGAAGAAGAACCAGCTCAAGAAGAAGAGGAATTCGGTGCCAAGGCCATTGCCGAATACGACTACGAAGCTGCTGAAGACAATGAATTGAACTTCAAGGAAGGTGATGTCATTGTCAACATCAACTTTGTCGATGACGACTGGTGGTTGGGTGAACTAAAGACTGGTGAAAAGGGTTTATTCCCAGCCAACTATGTCACTCTAGCCAATTAAACGAACTAGACGTGATTCCATACAAGTTCTAATCGATAGAAAACAAGTCAGAAAAAAAAAGAAGAATAACATTACGATAACAATAACAACCTTCATTCATAAAATTCCAGTGAAAATATACAATTTGTACTTTTAAACTCTTTAATAAGTCAACGATCAGTTGTGCAACACTCCGGCTGTAGAGAGACAGATCGACAATGCAAGAAAAAAAATTTTTTTTCCATCAACAAAATTTTGGCATAAAAACGAGAGATACTTGAGATTCGAGAAAAGGTATTATAGAATCAAAGGATTACTATATTATTATAGATCAGATAGAGAAAGATGGTTACTTTTAGTTGTGAAGCTTGCAATGAATCCATGTTGAAGAAAAAGGCAGACCAACATGCTCAAAGATGTCGTGGTGCATACTTTACCTGTATTGACTGTTCCACTACTTTTGACGGTACTGATTATAGAAAGCACACACAGTGTATTACCGAGGATGAGAAGTACCAGAAGGCATTGTACAAGCCTAAAAAGAAGCAACAACAACAACAGAAATATATCAAACAAGAGCATGTGAAGAAGGAGGAGAAGAAACCAACTGAAGAAGAGAAAGAGAAGAAACAAAAGAAGGAAACCAACTCCAAGGTTACCAAGTCAGATTTGAAACAACACAAGGGTAAGGAACTTTACAAAGTCTTGAAAAGTTTGTCAAAAGATGATAAGAAGGCATTGTTGAAGAGTATCAAGATCAGCGATAATGGTACTTTAGAAATCAACTAAAAAAAAAAAATACTACATATATACAGCGAAACAGAATAAAAAGCACACCAAGAATTATAGATATTGTATAAACCATTGTTTTTGAATTGTATTGTACAGATAATTACTTGTTCAAACCTCTGTAAATCTTGTGGTAAAACTGTTGAAGCTATAAAAATGTTAGTAGTAATAAAAATAATGCATAAGAATGAAATTTTACACACTGTGTCTATTGGGAAAGTCAAACTATCAAAAAAGTATTCTGGCAAAAACTGTTTCAACTCTTCGATTTCATTTTCATTGTTCATTGGAGTATAAAGAATTTCAGCAGCACCTTCTTTTGAAATGGTGAGTCTGTAATCAAGGACTTAAAAAAAACTGTTAATCAAAAAGCATATGATTCCCAATTTGAAATTGTACTTACATCCATTTTGACCAGATTGAGAACAATTGAATGTCAATGCGTCTTCTGTATCTTCAGCTTTATGAATACGCAACCCAACAACTTGTTCCATCATATCTAGAATCAATTCATTTTGGTACAGCTGTTCATCTTTAGCAGCATTTGCCTCAGCAGCAGCTTCTTTTGCCTCAATAACTTCGGCCTCTCCATTTTGCTGTTGAGATTTAGAAATTTTCACTGTTGATTCCAATTCTTTGATATGTTGTTTCAACGCCTTCAATTCTTCGGACAATTCATGGTTCTTTGTCGTTAGAGAAGAAATCAAATTGTCTGAAGCTTTAACTCTGGTATCCATGGATGCTTTGTACTCATTGAAAACATAATCAGACTTGTCATTTTTCAAATCATCAATGATGGCGGTTAATTTAGTTGAATTTTTGGATAAAAATGATTGAGTAATAACAGCTTCAGTCTTTCTCAAATCAAAGTCTCTTGGTACCAAAGTTGCTCTTTTTGATGGCGATGGAATTCTTGAAGTGGAAATTGCTGTTCTCTTGATTGGGGAGATGGCTGTGGATAATCTAACAGATTTTGACTTTGGCTTTTCTGTTTCAGTAGAGGCAACGGCGGCACTAGAAGAACGATCCAGTCTTGGAGATGGCGATGGAGAAGGCTGTGGAGTCAACTCACTAACTTGTTCTGGTTCTGGGGTATCTAATTGTTTTTCTGGGACTTCTTCTGGGACTTCTTCTTCGTCAACAGGCTCTTTTGTCTTTTTAGATCTGGTATTTCTTCTTTTTGGAAGGGCTAAAAAGTTTGTTAATAAGCACATCATGAACATAGTTTAAAAAGTAAATTTACGTTCTTCCACTGCTTCTTCTTCCTCCTTCTTCTTTGACTTCCTTCCCTTTCTTTTTGGTGGCATTTTTATACACAATTCTTCCTTATTTGCTTGAGACAGTTGTTAAGTTGTTTTGGTTTGTTTTGATTTGATTTGTTTACTTTTTATTTCATTTGGATGACTAATATATCATGTCATCAATTTAAGCCAAACACGTGACAATCAGTTTATCTGAATTCCGACTCACTTTTTGACTTCCGGTTTTTTCAACCATTTTTTGTTGATGAAAAAAAAAAGAACAACCAATTCGTGAAGCAAACAACGAAGCAGATCTTTTAGTCCTTCGAAAAGTGACAACAAAATCAACCCGCTCAAAACAAGATTCATCAATCGCCTCTTCAGGAACATCACCACCACAGAAAGAATCACACTCACAACTTGAAAGACACCTCGTGAAGTTTTTTTGTTTTTGTTTTCATTCTCGTTAGTCCCCTGGAAAAAAGAGATTATCAAACAACATCAACATTTGAGAATATACAAACAATAGAGTCCAACACATAGAGATATTTAAAAGAAAAACACAAAAGAGAGAAAGGCGTCCAATCCATCATGTCCTATCCACAAAGACCTGTCCACAACTATCAACGGTTGACCGAGCTATTGGATGCTATCAAGGAAGAATTTGAAAACGTTAACAACGAAGCATCCAACTTTAGACTCCACAAGAATGAATATGACATGAAATTCACACAACAAACTAGTGAACTGGCACAGATTAGACAAACCGTCTACGAGTTGGAAATGGCCCATAGAAAAATTAAGGAAGCTTATGAGGACCAAATTAACAGATTGAAGAATGAGATTGAAATGAAGGATAGACAATTGGCCTCTTTCCAACAGCAACAACAGCAGCAACAGCAGGTTGCACAACAGCAACAACAACAACAACATCAACCAAATTTATCTAATGGTTCTAACAACTTGGCTAAACCTGCTTCCTACGCTTATGGCCAAGGTTCTGCTGCCAACACCCCACAACAACCTCAATCACACTTGCCTCCAGTTCAACAGCAACAATTGCCTCTTCCTGGCCAACAACCACAACAACAATCTCAACAATTACCAGCTGTTGGTATTCATCCAGTTCATCAACAACATCAAGCTGCTCAACCACAGCATGTTGCCTCCCCAAACCAACCTAAAGCTGAAGCACAAGTTGCTGCTCTACCATCTCAACAAGCTACTCCTGTTCCAGCACCTGCCACCACAGTTGCTCCTGCTACTGCTACTGCTACCCCTGTTGCCACTACTACAGCTGCTGCCGCTGCTGTTGCCCAACAAGCTTCTCCAGCTCCTGGTGCTCTAACTGTTGCAACCACAAACGATGCATACCTTGTTCCAGCAGATCAAAGAGCTTTGCATGATAAGGAAATTCCTCCATTTTTGCAAAACTTGGATGCTTCTAGAGTTGCTGCTAATTTGAAGAAAATGCACCCAGAATATTACATTCTATACAACCCAGCTCTACCAAAATCAACCGATGTTGAATTAGTTCATTCTCTGGACCATTCTTCAGTTGTTTGTTGTGTTCGTTTCTCAAACGACGGTAAGTTTTTGGCTACTGGTTGTAACAAGACAACTCAAGTTTTCGGTGTCGAAACTGGTGAATTAGTTGCTAGATTAACTGATGACAGTTCAAACTCTGAAAATGGTGGTAATTCTGGTGCAGACTTATACATTAGATCTGTTTGTTTCAGTCCAGATGGTAAATACTTGGCTACTGGTGCTGAAGATAAGGTTATTAGAATATGGGATTTATCCACTAGAAGAATCACCAAATATTTGAAAGGTCATGAACAAGATATTTATTCCTTGGACTTCTTCCCTGATGGTAACAGATTGGTTTCTGGTTCAGGTGATCGTACCGTTCGTATTTGGGATTTGGTCTCTGGTCAATGTTCTTTGACTTTATCCATTGAAGATGGCGTCACCACTGTCGCTGTTTCTCCAGACGGTAAGCTTGTTGCTGCTGGTTCTTTAGATAGAACTGTCCGTGTTTGGGATTCTTCAACCGGGTTCTTGGTTGAAAGACTGGATTCTGAAAACGAAGCTGGTACAGGCCACAAAGACTCTGTTTATTCTGTTGCCTTCACTAAGGATGGTACTGAAGTTGCTTCCGGTTCTTTGGATCGTACTGTCAAATTATGGTCCTTGAAACAACTGGACAACAAGACTGTTGCTCCATCCAAGAATGTTACAGCCTGCGAAGTGACTTATGTTGGTCATAAGGACTTTGTCTTATCCGTTTGTTCTTCTCCAGATGGTCAATATATCCTATCTGGTTCCAAGGATCGTGGTGTTATTTTCTGGGAGAAGACTACTGGTGATGCCTTGTTGATGCTGCAAGGTCACAGAAACTCTGTTATCAGTGTTTCTGTTGCAAACACCCCAATCAGTGGTGCAGGTATGTTTGCTACTGGTAGTGGTGATTGTAAGGCTAGAATCTGGAGATGGAATAAGGTCTAAAACTGGCTGGGCTAGTTACACTCCATCCTTTTTTTGTTATTGATCATTGTCTTCTTTTTGAAAATAAAGAAGGAAGAAAAAAGAAAAAGTAGATGAGATAATATTGTTTACTATTATTCTCTGTTATGTATGCTTTGTGTATTTTATTTTTTGAATTGTGCTTATAAGAAAAACTTTAAACATTGTAGTGTATAAACTTGCAAGACCATTATTAATATTATTCTGAAACTTTTACACACTCTATCAATTATTATTTTGGATTACCAGATTCATCAACCAAAGACTCGGTGGTATCTTGAGGACCATCACCAACTCTGGTTAGAATAACTCTGGAAACACCTTGGTATAACGTATCATCCAATGGGAAGTCCAATTTATCTTTAATTTCTTCAAAAGCCTTGGTGTAAGCAGCAGTTTCACCTTTCCAGCCATCAACTTTGTTGAATAGAGCATATAAAATGGATAATAGTTTTTCTTCATTCTCTTCCAAATAGTAAATAACAGAATTTGGACCGGCATCATAAGTATAAGCAGCAATTGTTTCACCATAAAAGTTGTTAATCGCATGAATCAACTTGATGACTTTTTTGGAAGTATCGTTCAAGTAAAAAATTGGTGGATAAGAATCCAAACAAGTGGCATGGAAAGAATTTGAATCTTTCATTGTTAAGTCTGCAAATTTGGCAAAATCTTTTTCGACAATAGATTTCTTCATCTCTTCAAATCTCTTTGGAACAACTTCCTTAATTCTCCATTGGAACAGATCAGATGTTTGAACGGTAGTTTGCATACCACTTGTAGATGGGGTATCTTTTTTATCGGCACTAACAACCAAGATTGCAGCTTTCATGTTTGGCCAGTGATCTCTATTGGCAATTTCAACAGCCTTAGAGTCAGAACCATCATCCTTTTCACCCATTTCCCAAGCAACGTAACCACCAAAAACAGATCTACAAGCAGAACCAGAACCTTTTCTGGCAATCTTTGAGATTTCAGAAGTTGATTGTGGTAATTTGTATAGCTTTGAAATTGCAACAACTAGAGCAGCAAACCCAGCAGCAGAAGATGCCAACCCAGCAGCAGTTGGGAAATTGTTTTCGGAAACAATATGTAATTTCCACTCTGAGATCTTTGGCAAGGAAGAATCAGCATCTTCTAATTGTTTACGAAGTTGGCGTAAATCTTTTAGACAATTTTGAGTACGTTCAGAAGCCAACGATTCTTCTTTACCGTTCAACCACAATTGGTCCTTTTCAAATGAATCAGAAGTAGCAGCAGAGGTCAAAGTGCGCAGATCATCCTGGGATAATGTGACTGAGATGGATGAGTTTGTTGGAAGATTTAGAGTCTTGTCTCTTTTCCCCCAGTACTTTAGGGTCTATATAGTGTTAGTTGTGGTGAGATCTTGAACCAAAAAAAAGGGTAATGAAAAAGTGCATACTGCAATGTTAACTGGTGCTGTTGTAGAAGCTGTGTAGACAACCATTGTAAAGGCGCTGTGTCAGGATGCTGTCGAGTTCGTGGTGGTTGCGTTACACGCTGAGCTCTTGAATCTGTTGATGTTTTGTTCTGCAGCTCGTTTAGCAAAAAAAAAAGTATTCATTCCGTTCTGAAAGTTACGCTCGGTGTGATGGAGATGTGATGCAAAATACGCTGACTTTGTTGGGCAGAGATTTCGTTGGAATCCAGGCCGGAAATTCCTTCTGAAAAATGAATGTTCCACTATTTCTACTAGTACAAGCAAAAGGAATCTACTACTATTTGCAGAACCAACAATGTTCAGCAGGCTAATAATCAAACCAGCTGTGTTTAGAACCACTGCACGTCGACCAGTGCAACATTTGCTGTCTGCTTCGTCCCAATTGAGATCCGTGAGGTTATTTACTACCGATCTAAAGAAGACTGCTAAAGATCTGAAGCATGTTTTGGAACCAATAAAGCAAGAATCCATATTCACTCCAGAAGAGAGATTGAAAGCTGCACAAGACAGAATCAAAGGTTTGGGACCATATGTTTCCAAGCTTCCAGCAAAATGGATCCCATATGCTGAACTGATGAGATTGGAAAAGCCTGTTGGGACATGGTTATTATTCATCCCTTGTGCCTGGGGTATCACGATGGCTGCTTTCGAGAGTGCTGCACCTTTATCATTCACATTGTTCAACCTAGCCATCTTTGGTGTTGGTTCTGTTGTTATGAGAGGGTTTGGGTGTACCATTAACGACCTTCTGGATGCTAGACTGGATTCAAAAGTTTTGAGAACTATTGAAAGACCAGTAGCAAGTGGTAGAGTCACCCCAAAGCAAGCTGTTAAATTTTTGGGTGCTCAATTGGCTGTTGGTTTTGGTGTCATTATGTGTTTACCATTGGATTGTTTCTTCTTAGGTGCTGGCTCCTTGTTATTTGTTTGTACATATCCATTATTCAAAAGATTTACTTATTACCCACAAGCATGTCTTGCACTTGCATTTAACTGGGGTGCTCTGCTTGGTTTCCCAGCATTGGGTGTTTGGGACTGGTCAACGATGCTTCCATTGTTTCTAAGCACTTGGTGTTGGACCATGACCTATGATACTATCTATGCTCATCAAGATAAAGCCTTTGATGTGAATGCAGGTATCAAATCTACTGCTCTAGCATGGGGAGAGAATTCGAAAAAAGTGTTTACTGGGCTAACAGTGGCACAATTGTCATTGTTGGGTGTTGCTGCTTCAAACGCGGGTATGTTGACTGCCCCTGGTTTCTTGATTGGTGGTGGTATTTTTGCTTATAGATTGATCAAGATGATTGTTACTGTTGATTTGAACACTCCAAAGGACTGTTGGGAAAAGTTTACTTCGAATATTAACAGTGGGTTGATTCTATCTGCAGGTTTGTTCTTTGATTACCTGTTAAAACTGTTTGGTTTCCTATAAAAAAGAGTTGTTATATAGTAAGTAGTATAAATTTATAGATATTGGAATCTGCCATCAGATGCAGGTTGGACAAAAAGTTGAATAAAAAATTAGATTACTGTAGAGAACTACTACATCACTCTATCCATTATAAAGACAATAATTAGATACTATGAGCAGTACTAACAACAAGGTACAGAAGCCAAAGAGCAACAATGGTAACACTTATAAAGTTTCAGATCGTCGTATGGCTTCTGGTGTGCGAGCCGAGTCGTATTTGTTGAGTGAACAGGCTCAAGCTGTCAATATCAAACCATTGAATCCTTCTGTTTTAAGCAATAAGAGACATCAGATTGGGTCACCTGGTGGAGACCGTTATAATTCCAATAGTAATAATGCTACTGGTACAAGTGATACGAATAAGAAACAGAATCACAAAGACAATAATAAGAATAAGAGAAATAACAAGAATAATAACAAAAAAGATACAACGTTAGACGATTGGGACCCTAAACATTTCAGATTATTTGTTGGTAATTTAGGTTCAGATGTTAATGACACGATTTTATACAAGGCGTTTATTAAGTATCCATCAGTGAGTAAAGTTAAAGTCCCATTGGATTATAGAGGTTCGAATAAAGGGTTTGGGTTTGTTGCTTTTAGTGATCCAAATGATTACTTGAAGGCCTTTAAAGAATTGAATGGGAAATATATTGGTCATAACCCATGTATGTTGAAGAAGGCTAACGATTTGAAAAAGAAGTGATGGTTCTAGATATGTTTTAAATGAAAGTGTATTGTAATTCTACAAATTTGTACTCTAGTAATTTCAGATATATATTTGTTGTCGGTTCGATTCTCCAGTGGGGCATTTATTTTTAAAGTTTTTTTGAATTTTCTTCGGTTTATGAAAATTTGACGGTATTAATTAAAAGTACAAGTACACATGCACAGTATAAAACACACCATTCAAGATGTTTAGACTCGTATTGAAACCATCAATCGGTCTGCGTACACTTAGAAGTACACATGCACCTTTAAAACTGAAGAATCACAATATTAGATTCCAATCAACAAGATTACCTGGGGAAGAATTGGATGATACCTTCATCTCCAAATTTCAAACTGCACCAAAGTTGAGAAACAAACCAGGTTCTCCACAGCCAAAAACCACCACTCTGCGTGCCATGATGGAGACTTTATATAACAAGAATGGCCCTGAACTGATATATGAGGCACAAACTCATAAAAATTGGTTTAGAGGGTGTGCTGCTATTGCTGTTGTGTTTGGGTTTTATGGGTTATCCTTTTTGGATTGGTCTCTTTCAACGTTTGGTACAGTTTACAAGGACTCCACTGATTATTCTGATTATTTAAAAAGTCTGGCATTAACTATTGGTGTCACCAGTGTGCCGTTTGGATTAGTGACATTGGCTACAATTTTACCAACTAGATTGGTTAGAAGAATTTATTATGATCCAAGAAAAGACATGGTCAAGATCGTTAGTTATGCATTCTTTGGTGGCAGACGTTCTGTTAATGTTCCATTGGAGAAATTAGTTAGAAGCTCAAAGAGAAAAGTGTTTACAAAATCTGGTGAATATGGTACTTTAGAAGATGCGACTTATAGTTTTATTCTTCGTGACACAACCTCTAGAAATGGTAGATGGATTGTGGAAAGAGACGGGTGGTTCTGGGGTGATGGCCGTGTGTTTGACGTGTTGTTTGGTAAAGAGAACTATGATGAAGCTCAAATCGACCAGAGTAGTCGTGAATTGAAGAGAATTGCAAGAGAAAAGAGAGAAGGATTTAAGAGAAAGTCCAAAAAGATGGAGTTTAAGCAGGATTTCTTGCAGGAAAAAGCCACCAAGACTGATATGGAGAAGATCAGAACCATTGTCAACAAGCTGAATGAGATTGACAAGAAGAAATAGGACCTGTATATACGTATGACCTTGTACAAAGCTAAAACGATCTGATTCAACTGTTATTATGTAATGTTCATGTAAATCCGATCTTATATCGAGATCCAGATTTCAAAATGAAATTTATAACTTGAAATTTTAAAGTAGTACATCCACTGTTATCGCCAACATTAACAGACAAGACCAACAGAGAGAGAGCGCGATGAGAGTATTGGACTTGTTGTTGAGGTACACAGCCAGACTTGGTATCTACAGGTTCAACGTATTCAAAAGCGCTGTGATTGCTGTGCTGCTGTTTATCGTTATAGTTCAGGTATTTTATAGCGGTACAAGGGCCAATGGTGCAGTCAACAATGGCAACAGTATAGCTAAATCGCCGCTTATTATAACACCAGATGAGGTTTATAATTCACGCTATGATGATCTATTAGAGTCTCCTGAGAATAGTGATGGTGCTGCTTATCATGAACTGTGCGAGAAATTTTTTAAGGATTTTAAGATGTCACAAGACATTTTCGATTTGAATTGGATCCAAACAACATTTAAGGAAAAGCAAGTTTTACCAAAGTGGAAGGATAGACTTGAGGAGTTGAAGGCTGAAGCTAAGAAGAGCAACGAAGAGTTGACCAATAAGCGTATTGAGGAGTTGGAAATTGAGTTCAACAATAAACATGCTCAGGATAAGGCCTTGTTTAAAAAAGTTCATGATTTTATTTCTAATGTTAGAATCTTTGGGACATGTTATGTTAATAAGAACCGTTTTAAAGAAATCACTGGTATTTCTAAAAGTTATAATTTGTTTTGGGATGATGAATCTGGTGAAGATAATGCTGCTAGTGCAAATGTTTGGCAATACGCTAATGAACTGGAAGTTAAATTATTCCCTTGGTTAAAGAAAATCTTGCCAGTATACAAGAGAATGAATGAAAACATCGGTGCTGGTATTCCAATGGTTAATCCTGAGGCTACTGATCAAGATTATATCGAGCATGGGACATTTTTGTACAACTTCAAACATAGAATGAATGGGAAAGGTTTTATCATTCCAGTTTTTGACCAACTTGATTTGAAAAATTTGCATAAGAATATTAAGATCTTGAGGTTTATTGGTTCACAATACCCAATTCAAATTGTTCATCATGGGATTATTACTGAAGATGAAGAATCTGCCCTATTGACAAATTTTAAAAGAGAAGTTGATGGTTCGAAATTTCTTGATAAAGACAGTTTGAAAGGATATCCATCTAATTATAATTCTAAATTCTCAACACCAAATGTCTATTTTGCTGATATCAAATTAGCAGTTGATGAAGAGCTATGGAAATTTGCTTCAAGAGATTTATTCAAGAATCTAGCTATTTTATTGAGTTCATTTAAACATGTTTTTGTATTGGATCCAGCTACAATTCCAACAGTTGGACTGAAAAATGTATTAGATACTGATGGTTATCTTGAATCCGGTTCATTGTTCTACAAAGATTTACAATTTGATAAGCAATTAACTAAAAGTGAAGTTTCATTCATCAAAGATTTATATCCATCAAAACTTGATCAAGAGTTCTTTAAAGCCAAGGTTGCCCCAATTGATGAAAACACTAGATTTTTTAAAGATGGTAGAGTTCCAACAATTATAAATGATGCATTGGCGTTGAATAAAGAACAACACTTTTTAGGTTTACTGCTTTCAATCACTATTGGTTTGTTCCCATTCAAATACAGTCAGCCAGAATTATCCAAAGAATTGACCTGGCTAGGTCCATTTTTAGCTGGGTCTGGTGTTCCACTAAAAATCCATGAATTGGGTCCAGCTGTTATTGGGGATTTAACTAAAGAAGAGAACCGTCGTATTAAACAAAGTGTTTCTAATGAGATCTGTTCAAGTCATAAAGGTTATTTAGATGGTTTATCCAAGAGTCATAATTCTAGTGTTTTATTCATCACTAATGGATTTGGTAATTGTCAATATGCAAATGATTTGGATTATGAAGCTGAAATTGGGAAACCATTATATCGCTCTTTTGGTAAAGATCAAGGTAAAGTTAAACAATGGCTTGAGGAGAATACAGTGATAAAGTATGGTATAATTCCACCAGCACAAGAGATCAGAGCTAAGAATAACATTGATGAGATTGAAGTTGGGTTAACCAATGACGAAGGGTATTGTAAAAGTGATATTTACTGTGCTTACGATATTCTTGGTGCTAAGAACGATCCAAAGTTTAAAGGTGAACTTGTTCAATTTAGTGAAGAGGACAGTTATAGTTTGGAGTTTTTAGCCAAATTATGGAATACTAACTATTGATTTCCTGATTAATTGATTTTATTTTGATTTACATTTATAGGTGGTATAATAAATTTGTTATTGCATATGGTTTATTGATTTGTTTTCGATTATCGCTTTTGAATAGTCCTAAGTCTATAGGTAATACGTTATACCAGTAGAATATACACTTAAAACCTGGTGCACATGCTGTAACTTGTGTAGTGCAGCGTGCTATTATAGTATTATAGTCTATTAATTTACTGTTTTGTCTTTTGTCTCTTAGACTTGACTAATTTGTTTAATATTGATTATGTGATTGTCTTCCTGACACGGTTGATTCTTCTTTTAACGCGTCTTGACTCTTGATTGATGCAAGAGAAAATGGTCCCAAAAGGGAAAGAACGCCAAAAGTGATTTAAACTGGTGGACACTGGAGAGTCGAGACATATGAATCATGATGAGAGACATGAAGTTTGAAGGGATAAATTCAATTGAATTGTTCATGATCAATGTCTAGACTCAAAGAATACAATATTTTTCAAACATTTGCTTTTAGCCTTTGGTGAAGTCAAGAATTACAGACAATTGTAAATTGTTAATTATGAAAATGCAAATACAGCTGTTCCTACACGTAACACCAGTGACGATGCTGTAAATTCTATTATTCAAATGCTAAGCTGATTCACTTCAAACTTCAAAACTTCACATGCAAGTTAACAACTCTTTTTGTTTTGTTTTTCTACCTCTTTTGGCTTTTTTCTGAATATGGTGTTTGAGGACATCGCGCTAAGCATTTGTAGAAAGATTTGCTATGTATATTGAACCATCATGATTCATGACTACTCCTCAACCTGCGGTCTACCTACGGTACGAATTGCTATCTAACTATAACAAGGTGGATGACTTTTTGTCCTGTCCTGATTCTTACTTGACCACGTTGACTCATGGTCCGTCATCTTCTTTTTTCTTTGAAGTTTGAATCCAGTAACCAGTCTCCTCAACTAGGAAGGAGGAATCAAGATTCAAGTATGAACAGTGACAGTTCTACCATTCATTGATGATTGTACATACTACATGTCCCATGAGATGCAGCAGTTCCTGATTCTTTGGATTTACTACATATCTGTCTGGACTCTGTACATACGTATGTACATAGTTGTTGTTTTGATTTGTTTCCTTTGCAAATTGCAACTAGCATACATGTATTCTTTCTACAATTTACACTGAAGTTGTAACCATTAGACTCTAGTCTACTACTACCACTACTACGTATATGATCCTGATTCCTCAATGCTCATTCGTATGTTAATACACAATTAATGAGAAGTCAGTCCACTTAAATCATGGAAGTTGGATACGCTAATTTTTAGTGAGACATAAACATTTTTCGTGATTTGATTCCTACAAGTTGAACTTTTACAACTTCTATAGAACTCAAGCCAAATCAATTCTCTGGACAAAAGAGGACAGATCGCAGATCGCAAACCGCAAACAGAGTAGACTGTTGTAGTTACGTACTAGTACTATTTAGTACTTACTATGTTAACTAGTGCTAAAATGGTGAAAACCACTGTTTCTGTCTTTGTTGTTTTAGGCTGTATCTCTAGAAACTTGAAAGGTTGTAAGTTGTAAGTTTAACTTGTTGAATTTGATACAGTAATCTTGGCAGGTTTTCTTGTGAAGTTGTTGCGGCCATAACCGTTAACGTGTCAACTTTCAAGATTAGGAATTTGGAAATTAAAGGATTCAGGATGTGGCCAACTTTGACATTCCGCTAGTAGAGGTGGACAATGGAGTCTGGACATTTGTTTATTGTTGTCAATTACAATAATAAATGTACATAGGCAAGGGCCAGGGCCATAATATCCATACAAAGAAGAGGACGAGAGTGATTCGTGATGTCGCTTGTGTGCTTGTACTATGTAGTGTATACTGGAAAGCCCCTTGAGAAACATGTAATCAATTTAAAAGGCATAAGCTCTTAGTCCTGAGCTCTGGGCCCACCACAACACGCTTTAATTTATTCTCTGCTAATTAAATTAGAGCTCATCAGCAGCCTCAGCTCAATAAAGTTGTTCGATTGCATTAGACTAACATTCTGATTTTTGATGGACGGTACTTTAATGGCCGAAATACCCTTTCTACAGGAGTGACACTTCCAGATACCACCGGTAAATGTTATAACTAAAACCTGTGGACCGTGCTAAACTTTGTAGTAACATTCTGTCTATTATCAAGCTCATCACTATTGCAAAATTCAGAATTCATTTCACTACGATGCGACACGAGTCAACCACCAATACTTTGAAGTTTGCAAAGCCGCCTAATTTGACCTTTAAGGAAACTATGAACTTTGAAGTATACAAAAACCTAATGCTCATCACCTTTGGTGCATCTCACTGAAATAGTGATCAGTGGACATGGGACAAAAAAAAGAAATGAAAATGAAAAATCGGGACATGTAATGTATATATATGCATCCAATGTGCATGATGATTGCATTGCATATGCGATTGAAAGAAAGAACAAGATCATGCATAAAACGGGGTTAGTCACCCTTGTTCAACATTTCAACAATCTTTTATCTATGTAGCACTACTTCAAAGTTCACTCTACTTAAGTTTTATGGTACATAACTACACAGTTATGTGTATATGTCTTTGTTCTGTTTGAATTGATGTTTTTGAGGTCACGACTCACTATACTTATAGTTCAGAACTTCAAAGAGTAGAGTATTAATTGATTCAGTTTCACGTTATTGTTCGTGCAAGGAGGGGTATCTAATATCTAATACATCTGATTCTGCAGTGTGCACCGCAGCCTATTTCATTTTATGTCATCAACTATTCCATCAATAATTTCATCTATTTCTGATCACAATTATTTACAATGAAATATGTATGGAATATGTATGGAATATGTATGTATGAAAATGTATCAAATACTATTATATAGAAGACATTAATGTCATAGATTATACAATGGGTCTGACAAGCGATGGTGATCATTGAGATTTAATCAATTCTTCCAACTACCTTTGAAATGGTGCTGGGCATAGTTATCAGCATCACCTTTTTTCCCATTGTAATAGACGATTGGCATAATTAACACATCCTCATCAAACAGTATTGGATGTCTTTGTTTTGTCAAATTTTGCCAACCAATTGGACGCTCAATTGGATCATATTCATTATGAACTGAACCTTTCAACATTTCAAATCTAATATCTTTTTGTAAATTCAATTTCAAGTTTGGATCGATAATCTCATCGTGTTTAAAATCAACATCTGGGAACAATTCTTCCGAAACCTTATAGACATGGTTTAGATAATAGAATAAAGTATCAGTAAACATGGCAGGCCCAGTCCATTCCAAAATACCAGCAAACTTGGTTTTAGATCCACTATTGAAATCATACTCTTTATTATTTTTCTTCAAAACAACTCTCTTTGGATCAAAATTATTTAAAGCCAGCTCTGCAATTCTTGCAATTAACTCTCTGAAAAATGGATGATGAGCTTTACCATGTAAAGTCCATTGGCAATACTGTAATCTTCTAGCCATGCCATTTCTAGCCCAAGATTTTTCATCCCTATCTGATTCAACACCAATCATTAACCCAACTTTATTTGGCTTGTTGTAAACTTCATCTTGATATGTTAACCATTGTAAAATATCTTTGTTTAGAGAAGTATCTATATCAGAGTATATACCACCTTTTGAAAAGACCAATAGATATCTCATAAAATCAGATTTCAAGATAATTTTTGGTAAAATATGGAAAGCTTCTGCAACTTCAGGAACATCTTTAAAAGTAGTGTTAACGATCTCACTCAACTGTTCGTCACCAATAAAATCATAGTTGAATCCACCTTTTTCTTCAGCTTCTTGACTTTTCCAAGTTGCAATCAAATCTTGTAACCCTTTATCCAATGAAGAAATATCATTATTCTTCCACATTTGGAAAATGTTTCTTTGTGGTTTCTCTGTTGATTTAGCATATGGAAATGCCTTTGCTAATTTATCTCTTATGGAGCCTGGTTCATATAGTGCACGAGTATCATAATCATCAACTGAGCTATAGTTTTCATCTTTAATGGTTTTATAAGCCTTGATCAGTTTCTTTTGCGAGCGAGGACTGTATAAAGTTGTTATAATCAGTATTATTGCTATAGCTCCAATAATCAGAGATTTGATGCGAAAGGATATAGACACCATCAATGATATATGTATTATGTATAGTATAGTTGTCTCTGTGGTCACAAGAGTATTAATTATAGGTACTATTTCATTCATTGATAACAAAATATTTTTTGCTGTTTCACTAAAAGCCGGGCACCCATTCCAATATAGAATGGTGCATGTAGTACTAAAATTTCAACATTTGGTACGTAGAGTAGCGTAGTGTTATGAACGATAGCGACCTGTATATATTGGATCTACGGATCTACCATTACTATGATGAGTTAAAAGTGAAAGTATAAAAAGGTGAACGAAAGATTCAAAGACACTATTTCTTCCACATTGGGAACAATGAAGATCCCAAACAAGAAAAAAGTGTTGCACATGTGACTCGTGAGTCGTGACTGTAGTCTGTAGTCTTGACTCTTAACAGCATTTTAGTGAGAGCAGCGAGCTGATTAGATTCATAATTAACACACGTTGCAACTTGGCTGCTCATGGTTGACCGTTGTATTTTTTTGGTAAGATTGTAGATTAGATTTGACATATGAGACAAATGGGACATTTTAAGACATTTGGGAAAAAGGTGAACCATGTGTCAACAGACATGTAGAATTAGATAAACTACTACAGTTATTAAATAGTAGTACATAGTGAACTCAGAACTGTGATAGTAGTAGCATGCTGACAGTTAAAACTTAAAAGGTATAAAATTTTAATAGGTGATGGCCATTGGCTGATCACTGATTAATTGATATACATAATACTACTACGTACAAATAAAAACTAGTAGTAGTTAGTAGTTACTAGGATAGTCTGTCCTTTCGAATTCTGGAACAACTAGAACTATCATATACGTACATAGAAACAAGCAAAACGACGATCCTTCTTATAACACCTGGACTCCTGACTCCTAATTGCATTTCCAAGAAACTGAGCTGAGGGCAGCCTGATTAGATATGGTCACTGGTGCACTGGATTATGTTCCATGAAATTATTTATCACTCTAATCTCCATTGAGTCACTTTCAACTTTCAAGGTGTGGTGTTGCTGTTGTTTGCTATTTTGACTAGTCAATTGAAACCAAGTCTAGTCATGGGAATGATCATCAGATACTTTGCTTGGATTTCATGTTTAGTAATTACTGGTGGTACATAAGGAGTCAGATTATAGATATATGTAACTACGCTATATAAGTTTCTTTGAAATGATGATTACTGATCATTGATGTTGTTACTAGTATTAGTATTCATGAATCATGATTCATGAAGTTGTTATTAGTTAATGTAAATCTAATAGTACTAGAGTCTATTAACTGTGCAGTCACCAGTGCATTAATTAGACATGTGTAACTGACTCCTGAGTCCTGGGCCCTGGATCCTGGTAGTAGCTAGTAGTAATGCTTCATTTCGGGAGCCAACTTCAAGCGCTGTTACATTCGCATAGAGATGAAATGAATTAGTCGAAGGCATAATCGCTTAAATATCCAACCGATGTCTATGTAGTACTATATGAAGTATGGTCTTCTTGATAGTAGTAGTTGAAACTTGAGGTGCACTTTGGTTTGGAAATTAGGCTACACGGTTTAGTATACCCTTTTCGAGTCATAAGCAGCAATAGTAGCACTAGAGGTCTACATCATGCTACATGGTGACAGACTACAGTGCACTGCACACAATGGCTTTGAGGTGATAGCGATGATAGAGATGAAATAGAGTCATATTCGTATGTTTGCTTTGTCAGCCCAATTTCTCTCTTGTGTAAACCCATTTTCTGAGCCCACAGCTGCTCCCCAGCCTACGCTCTGCTCTGCCTACATGCTCTGCCTGGAGGTGCACTGCCAGACTCCACCAGCAGCTGACCCAGCCAGTAGAAGCCTCTGAACTAACTCTAAAAAAATATGACGGATCAATTAACAAAATAACGCACTGAAATAACAGCTTCACTCACATCGTGATTGTATGAGCATAACCACATAGATCACGTATTACATGATGGACGTGTAGTGCTACGCTTTGACATGTTACTTTACCCACGAGTCACAGTTGATGCCCTGAACTTTGAAGGCTGATGATGCAGTGTGCACACCCAATAGCTTAATCTGTCTTAACAACAACATCAACAAAGCAATACTTTCAGCACTGAAAGTTCAAAGCTCCCAGATTCTATTCACAACGATTCACGTTTTAAGAAAGATTCACTGCCCAATTAGGGTTCGATGGCCAAAACAGCAAGACTAAAAGCCTTCATGTACAGCTACAGAGAAAACTTTAAGCATTGCAGAATTAAACATGACTTTACAGTAATATACATTGTTACACGCTAAAAACCATGGTCAACTTACAGATATTTGCATATAAATACACCTTTATGCAGTTTATCGCAGTTTTCATTCTTAAAAGTAGAAATCAACCAGCTATTGCTGCCCAGCTATCTCTGGTTTTTTATCTGCCAGATCTCAGCCCACTGTCTCTCTTGCATATGTCCACAGTTCTTTTGCAGTTGAAATTTGGTGTCTGTCCTAAAATTAGGCCCTAGATTCCGTCACAT
This sequence comes from Liangdongia berthetii, assembly GCA_030564525.1. Lineage (NCBI taxonomy): Eukaryota > Fungi > Ascomycota > Saccharomycetes > Phaffomycetales > Wickerhamomycetaceae > Liangdongia > Liangdongia berthetii. Next base: position 4,113 of record JAJLVX010000463.1, on the reverse strand, counting down.
GTGCGATCTGTCCCCAATTTGACAAAATGTCCCAACTGTTTTATGCATCATGCATGTCTCAAAAACTTTTTTTCTTTTTTTTTGGTTCCTTTTCTTAATTTTGCTCTTGCAGATCCTTGCATGCATGCTGATCTGAGAATGAAATGCGATATCAAAGCAGACTCACAAAGTAGAAAAGCCATATTCCTTAGAAAAAAAGTATAAAGGATGTAGCTCCCCCTTCCAACTTCTGGGTATTAATCTTGGAACCTTTCTTTAGATAATAAAGTGCCAATAACAAATTTATAATCATTCGCTATGCTATTCAAGACTACTGTTGTTGCCACTTTGTTGGCCGCTGTCTCAGCTCAATACTCTAACTCCTCAAGCTCTGCTGCTTCCACTTACTCTTCCAGCTCTGCTTCTGAATCTTCCTCCTCCTCAGAACCATTCATCTACTCCCCATCATCTTCAGTTGCTTCCTCATCTTCTGCCTCCTCTTCTGCTCTAGCCACTCCATACATCACTGGTTACTTGAAGGACGGTCAACCACACTGGGATGTCTACGTTCCAGGTGTCTACGCTCCATGGAACAACGTTGAAATTGCTGACGATGCTGACACTGACCACTACGTCTTCACCAAGGCTGAAATCTTGGTTGACGGTTCTGCTGTTTCTGGTGGTACCATTAACTTGGAAGAAGAAGATTACGATATCTCTTACACTGAAAGCATTGACGCTGACTCTTGGTTGGTCTTCTCTATCTATGCTCAAGCTACTGGTCCTCACCCATACACTTCCAGTCCACACTTGACCATCGAACAACCAGATGGTAAGAGATTGATCAAGAGAAGAACTCTATCTTGGGATTTGAACTCTACTATTGGTGGTGAAGCTTCCTCTACCTCTTCTTACGTTCCAACCACTATCTCCTCCTCTGATATTGAATCTTCCTCTGCTGCGGAATCTTCTGCTCCAGCTTCCTCTTCTGCTGCTGAATCTTCTGCTCCAGCTTCTTCCTCTGCTGCTGCTGAATCTTCTGCTCCAGCCGCTTCTTCCTCTGCTGCTGAATCTTCTGCTCCAGCTTCCTCTTCTGCTGCTGAATCTTCTGCTCCAGTTGCTTCTTCCTCTGCTGTTGAATCTTCTTCTGCTGCCGAATCTTCTGCTCCAGTTTCTTCTGCTCCAGCTTCCTCTGTTGTTACTGCCACTGAGGTTGGTACTACCGTCATCACTGTTACTTCTTGTTCCGGTGTTTCTTCCTGTACCGAAGTTCCAGTCACCACTGGTGTTACCGTTGTCACCACCACTGAATCTGGTGTTGTCACTGAATACACCACTTACTGTCCATTGACCACCACTGAAGCTTCCACCGCTCCAGCTACTTCTGCTCCAGCTGAAACTGCTGCTACTTCTGCTACTTCTGCTCCAGTTGAAGCTGCTTCCACTCCAGCTGCTTCCGTTGCTACCACTGCTGCCACCTCTGCTACTGCTGCTACCTCTTCAGAAGTTTCTGTTTCTGAATACTCTGCTGCTGCTGCTAACGTCAGAGCCGGTGTCACCTTGGCTTTGGGTTCTTTCTTGTACTTCTTGTTGTAAGTTTTTGAATCATCATAGTTCATAATTATTTTATACCAGGTTTAGAAAGCTTCTTTTAAACCTTCAATGTTGTTTTTTTTTATCATTATTATTTACTATTTGCATTTTTCACTTTGATTTCAGAAGTGTGTACAATATGGGCGCCTAAAGATTCGTTTCGGGTTTGGAGGTTATAATATTTGGATGTTTTTTATTGTTTCTGCTGCTTTTTTAGATATTGTTGAGTTTATTATAACATGGGTTTCATGTTGGTTATTAATATTCATCCTGGTGATTTTACCAGGGTTGTTTCCTGTTTTAAAGGTTTTTTATATAAAGTTAGAAAATACTTCGTTTCTAATAAGATATCCTTTTTTTATATATTTATAAATATTTTGAGGTAGAACTTATTAATAGTAAACTAAATAACTACAGTCTACAAGTAAATATGTATAGTTGAATCTTTGCATGTAGAAAAGGGGATACATTTTTGCTTCTAATTTTTCTTGATGGAAGAAAAATGGACATTTGCGGACTGCGTTTTTGACTTTTAGCCGCCGTTGAACTCAAAAGTTTATTTTGGGTGGGCACTAAAATTAGGTCATTCAATATATTAATGATTATGAAAAGTATAAAATATTATATTATATATTATATCATTGATTGCTTTTAAAACTTGCGTAGTTTAAACCCAACAGCACTTATGACTGAGATACAGTATGAAATAACACCTGCAATCAACAACATTGAAGTGTAAATGATGAAATTGTTATAGTCGTGGATATCACCTTTACCAATAATAACACCACCAATTTGGATAGAGGCAAGTGTCAATAAAGAAACAATCAAGTATGCGGTACTATATCTTCTCCCAAACTCTTCAGTTCTCGAAATTTGGCCACAACAAACTGGTGATAATGATAGAATAGAACCTGAAAAGAACCCATACAAGCCAGAGTAGGCATATAAAACATTCAAGTTATAACCAAATGGTAACCACATAACCAAGTTCAAAAATGCAGATGCACTGATGGTAATGATGCAAACATTAAATCTCCCAATCCACTTGTCAGCAACATAACCTGGGATATAACGACCCAGGACACCAGTTGCATTCATGACGGTAACTAACAAGTATGAAGTTTGTTCTGAAAAGCCTCTTTTCAAAGCATAAGATGTGAAATTAACAGAACTAGCAACTAAAGAGCATTCAGCAAATGAGATACCAAAGGCACAAGCCATAAACTTCAATTCGGCCAACGACTTGAAATCAAACATTTCCATAAAGTATTCTTTGAAGATTGTAGCAGGTGGTTGTTTAGCTCTTTTTTCAATATTCAGTCTTTCTTTAGCAAAGATAATTGAAAAAATTAAACAAAACAAACAAACAAATGAAAGAACTCTCATAGCCCAAGGAAATCCAACTTCTGAATATAGTTTACGCAGCATGACTGGAAAGATAATACCACCAATACTGCCACCGGTTGTAGCAATACTACATGCAGTCGCTCTTTTCTCCTTGAAATAATGAGAAACAACACCAACCAGTGGAGCTGTTAACATACCTGATCCAAACCCAGTAACAACACCAAACCCCAAAATGAATTGATATACCGTTTTACAGTTTGCAGTAGCAAATAACCCACCACAGAAGAATGCTGTTCCAATAATCAATGGGATTCTAGCACCATTTCTATCAAAGAAAGCACCTGAGAATATATTGCAAAATAGCGAGACAAATAGAAAGATGGAAAAGATCCAAGCAACTGTCGAAGCAGAAACTGATTCCAATTGATGGGCGGACACATAGGCTTGGACCGCACCAACAGAGTTGATCAACCCAAATGCAGGAATCAATCCCATAAAAGCTCCAAAAATAACCAGATTTGCCTGTAGCCCACCTTCTGGAAACTCTATGTCCTCTTTAATGAGTTCATCTCTGGAATTTATTTCTTCCATTTGACTATCAAGCACATTTGTAGTGTCTGATGAGCGTAGCATAAACCCAGAAACAGCAGCAGAAGTGGAAGGACCAACATTGTTGGCTTCGGAAAGTTCAAATGATTCTTCAGAAACGCCCTCTTTCTTAAAAGCTCTCTGTGGAATCTGTAATCCTAGTCGTAGATCGTTTATCATGTTTATTTGTTGTATTTCTGGTGTTATAGTGTTGTTTCCTCAATATGACTGTTTGAATTCTCGGGAAATAAAATCACTGATAACGGCACTAAGCGCCAGTCCAGTGAAGAGCTTCGCTTATACATGTTATGATTTAATTCATGAATCTAGTGCAAACTAGGTCATATTATATTATAGCTGGTACATGTAATATAAATATTATAATAAACAAACTGTACTTGTTATAAGGCCAGCTCGCTGGCATCGAAATTAGTGGCGCTTACTACTAAATTATATTAGCAATAATTTTTTTTTAATATACATAATTAAAGGATCTATGATTCCTCAGTTGAGCCAATCGCCATTCTATGAATGTTGGTAAGTACTTCGACTGATGCAAACTATTAATTATTATATAATTATATTATTTTTTTTTTTTTTTTT
>JAJLVX010000462.1:22525-50667 GCA_030564525.1 Liangdongia berthetii | reverse complement strand
TTTTGGCCTACTATAACAAAGCCTAAAAACTAAAGCTGGTCGATTCATAGATATTTATCACATTATCTAATGGTCTTAGATGAACCGATATTCCAATAGCACATGAGTTCACTCCTCTTCGAACAGGGGAAAATACTCATATAATTAAAGCATCGCCCTCCAGAGAACTGAGATCTGAGCAGTGAGAATCATCAAGTACGTCTTTAATAATATTTAAATTACGTACGAGATATAGATGATTAATACGTTTGTACTATATAATTAATAAATATAAACATAATTAAAATAAGCTGGATAAAAATAAAATATATACAGATCAATTAAAAAAAAAAAAAAAAAAAAAAAAAAAAAAAAAAAAAAAAAGTAAAATAAATTAGATTAAATTAAAATAAACAAATATAAAAGTATAAATATAAAACCAATAACTAGGAGACAACTGTTGGACAAAAATGGCATTGTTTATTTTAAGTCCGAAATAATGAAACTGCGGCTTTAACAAGATATTTAGTTTTTTCTCTTTTATTTTTCATTTCTTTTGCATATAATTACTCCCTTTTGTTTAATAGTGTTAATAAAGCCGCAAATTTTGTTAACTTTCTAATTAATTTTTTTATTATTCTACAGTTCACAAATTCTGTGCATCACTATGATTCGGATACAGGTAAAAAAATTATTAAGAATCTTGTGTTTTGCTGTTGTGTGTGAATTGTTACTAGTTTTGTCTTTTTTTGTCTGTGTCTGGACTCTGGACTCTGTGTCTAGTGTTTTTTTTTTTTTTTTTTTTTTTTTTTTTTTTTTTTTTTTTTTTTTTTTTTTTTTTTTTTTTTTTTTTTTTTTTTTTTTTTTTTTTTTTTTTTTTTTTTTTTTTTTTTTTTTTTTGAATTTGAATTTGAATTTTTTTTTTTTGACGTACTTTAATTATGGAATTTATTATTATTTTAAATATAAGATTGAAATCACAATTTATAATAATAAATATATCGATATTGTTTATCTTTTAATAATTGCAGATTTATATAGGTATAACACTGTTGAAACTTGAATTGAAGTGGGAAATTGGAAATTGGACTCCATTTATGGTTTTTCTGTCTTTGGGATTTGGGAGGTAACTTCTCATTTAATTAATTTAGCTGTTGTGTAACTTCTAGTGATCTGTTTTCTTTGTTTCTCCTTTGATACAAAACCCAATTCAAATACATTGAAGATTGAAGCCAGACGAACTTGCTCCAAGATTTGTGTTATAACAAAGAAGTTATTCAAGCATAATAATATTAAGCAAGTCGAACCAGTCCCCAAATGGACTGAACAAAATATACATAACTACAATAATTAAAAAATTATTGATCACCGCTTTTTTCAAACAACAGTGCTACAGATCAATAGATTAAGAACATGAAAATATACCAATAAATTAACCGTAAACCACTAATTAAATCTATAAATCAAACAGAGATTTCAGACCCTGTGATGCTCTTTTCATCACTTTCTCTTAATCTTTTCTCTTTCTTTTCATCCCAGAGACTTAAAACCAAAGCTAAAGTGACCATTATGATACCAAGAGCACCCAAACAAGCAGTGTAAGTAAACCCAATGTAGAATCTTGGAGCCTGGGTTTGATCGAATGTCAAGATTGGAACCCAGGCACCAGTCACATAGGCCAACATATTTGTACAAACAACAACAAAGTTTCTCTTCATATCATCATGAGCCAACAATCTGTTAACCCAACTGAAAATCAACGGCTGACCAGAAGATAGAGCAATACTAAAACCAAAGTACCCAAACCAATGTAAACCAATTGGAATATCCCAAGCGGCTAAGACAGCATTACAGAATACAACCATAATGAACATAAAATATAAGAACGCAACAGTCAACTTACTCTTGAAAAAATCATTCACGTATGCAACAATCAATGCAAATGCAATACCACCACCAGAAACACCGATAGGATAAGTATTATAAGCGTATGACCCTAACTTTAACGTTTTCTTAATCCATAGTTGCAAAGCCAGAGAACTGATTGGTTGGTAAGCATTATTAAACGCAAGGAAAAGGATTGGGAAGACATAAATATGCCATGTGTTGAAAAATGACTTAATTTTTGCAATTGTGTACTTTTCACGAGTGTTGATTTGTGCACCAATTCTTCTTCTTCTTTCCAAAGCAACTCTTTTATCATCTTCATTAAAGTACCAAGCTGTCGTTGTTGATGGAGTGTTTGGATCTGAAAACAATGTATAAAATGCAATTGGCATTGAAATGACAAAATCAATTAAAAACATCTTTTGGAATGGTTTTAACGAGTGTTGAGCCCATGTAGAATGTAAAATTCTCTGTTGTAAAGGACCTGAAACCAAACCTGCAGCAGTACCTGCACATGCAAAATAAGTCGCTCTTTTAGTCAACTCCTTTCTTGAATACCAAGACCCAATTAGATATTCTAAGCCAGGAAAATAACCAGACTCTGTCAGTCCAATGAAAAATCTTAGAGCATACATTCCATGTAAAGATTTTGGTGTAATCATCAACAGAGTCAAGATGGCCCAAATAAACTCCAAACCGGCTAAATAAAAACGAGCAGAGATTCTATGCAAAATTAAGTTTGAAGGAACCTGACCGATGATATAACCAACAGTCCATAGGGTACTCAAATAGTTATATTGGTTACCATTCATCTCATAAAACTCTTGCATACCATTAACATAAGCAGTTGACACATTAGACTGGTTCAATGTTTTAATAAAGTAACCCAACATTGAAGAAGACAATAAAAAAAAGTCCAGCTTTAACAAAAAAGAACGTTCTTTTGGATGTTTATCCAGTGAATCAAAGAAGAAAATAAGGAATTTGTACCATGATGTAGATCTTCTCTTTAACTCAGTTTCATCCAAGTCCACATGAAGATCAATGTATGGTTCACCTTCAATGGTTTCAAATCCATTAACTCTAATGATTCTTTCACCCTTTTCGTTGACGGAGGATTCTTCAACAACAGAGTCTATTTGAGATCCAACCTCATGAACTTCTGTGTTTGTTTCTTCCTTGGTGTTCTTTTGATCTCTGAATGGAAACTTTAAATTAACCATCTCTTTCTTGGCTTTTAAAATCAAGGCAAAAAGAACCAAGAGAATTAAATCGCATAGATAAAATCATCTTTATATAGCATTTGCTTTTTTCAGTATTACATGTATCTATTTCATCGAAGCCAAGTTATACTGTGGTGTTCCCATGCAAACACTTTTGAGTAATACCGTCTTTTTTACCTAAAATGTATTATTAGCCACACTAAATTTTCAAATCCACAATTGAAAAAGTGTCAATGGGTTGTCAAAGCGTCAAAAAAGGAAGTTGAATATTGTTTAAAATGCATATCGCCATTACGAAATGTTGTAATTACTAATTAACATACAATTATGCGACCAGAGAGCGGAGCCAAGATAAAAAAAGTGCGCTCTCAAGTCTCTTTCAATGAGGTCGACCCCGGCTACATACTTAGTGATATGATAATAATTATAATACAATTAAAAATGCTAAAACAGAACAAAAAACAGAAATAAAAAAAAAAACAGCGAAGAGAATATCACTGTTTTCTATGCCTTTCACGTACGCTAGCTGCCAACTTTCTTAGCTCAAGAATGCTTTTTGGGATACTTTCTTCCGATGTGTCATCTTTTTTGGACTGTGGTTGTGGATCTTTTTTAACTGAAAATGCACCAGCGACTTGCGCATACGTTGGTTTAGAAATCGTCAGTATCGGCGTAGATGCACTGTGGTTTGCAAATGTAATGTTAGAAAGATTAGATATCGTGCTGCTTGTTGTTTCATTAAGAAAAGAAGGGGTTTGTACCAGCTCACTTGATTTGGGGCGTGGTGTACTGTAAACATCAATCTTTTGTTTGGGTGCTTTGCTTTCAAAAACATCAAAGTGTGTAACAAGCTCATGCCTTTTATCCCTTTTTTTATGATTGAAGTTTGATGACAATTGTGGTAGCTTTTTGACTTTTGGTGATGCTTCAATATGACCTCTTAATCTTCTGAACAACTCATCCTTTTGAGAACTTGAAGTAACAACACCATTAAAACTATCCTCCATAACCTCAAGTTTATCAGTTTTGTTATCCAGTGATAACAATGGCTTTTTTGTATATTGTGCTTTGGTGTGTCTTGTATTGTATTGGCCTTTTGGAGTGTATCCAAATTTTTTACCCAAAGAATCAATAGCATATTGCAAAGACTTGTAGTTCAGAGAGTTATCCATCTTCACAACATCAACACTTAACACAACATCATTCTTTACCAACTTCAGCTCTTGAATAATGGTTTGAATATCAAGTTTGATCAAACAATCAAATTCCCAGTAGACAACTAACACTTGAATTTTGAAATTAGAGTTCAAAGCAACACCATTAATTAGCTCATTTAATAATAAATTGTTTTTCTTCAGTGATTCAAATCCATCACAACTAAACACAAGGATATTGACGTTATTTAAATAGTCTAATCTAATTTCACTCAGACCCACAATCTTCAAAGAGACTCCATTTTCTTTAACAGCCTTAACCAAGTGATCTTCAATCATGAATCTCTTTCTTAGGTACCTAGAAGTCACACTTTCAAGATCTTCCAAAAACACCAATATCTCTATATCTTCGCTTGAAACTGCTTTGAAGTTTTGGATTAAGAGACTAAAATTCAAAGGTGCCAAGTCAACAGTTTTCGTTGCAGTAATGGAATCTTTCTTAAATTTCTTTCTCTTGATAGCCTTTGGTATCCCAAAAGTTTTTGAAACTTCAATGAATTCTTCTCTCTTTCTCTTTTTCAACTCTTCCTTCTCTAGAATCTTATGAGCAACTGAGTGCAATTTTCTAATGAAAAACTTTTTCAAATGACGTTCCCTGAAGTTCTGGGCAACAACTTCTAAAGTTTCAACATATACCATTTCACCAATGAATGCTTCATATAAACCTTCGCTCATAGAACTAATCAGGTTTAGTCTTTTCTTCTTTTGATTCAACTTTTCTTGAATGATTGGTTGAGTGATATTTTTAACTAACTCACTAACATTCTCAGCAACAAGCTTTTCAAGAACTATGGAACTCACTGTTTCCACTGCTTGCCTCTTTTGGGTTGCAATGGCTTCACGCCTAGCTCTCTCTCTTTGTAGTGCTTCCTTTTTCTGTTGTAGTTCCAGCTCGCGTTTCTTCTTTTCTTCATTTTCTTTTCTCAGTTGTTCCTTTTTTGAAGCTTCTTCTTTTAGTTTTGCCAACTCCGCTTCATTTTCTTTAGCATAATCAACTGTTGGTGATGGAGCAGGGACATCAGATGTAAAAGCAGATGGAGCAGACGTGGCAGATGTGGCAGACGTGGCAGATATGGCATTTGTTGTCGTAGATGGAGGGAAGCTAAATGAAAACCCAGGTGCTGGGTTGCTTATAGATGAACTTGAAATACCTGTGGTTGTTGATGTTGTTGTTGGTTTTGAATTATTAAAAAATGAGAACCCAGAAGTTGACGGTTGACCAAAAGCAGATGCACCAGAAAACGGAGGTTGTGTTGTATTTGTAATAATATTATCAAGAAAAACTGAAGGCTGAGTCTGTTGTTGGTTTTGTTGTTGTTTTGGTTGTAGAGTAGCTAATGCAGGCAAGGCAGATGGAGGAGCAGATTGGATAACGATGGAGTTATCTTTCCCAATGTTAATCAATTCTCTGTATGGTTGATTAGAATCAAATCTTGTAATGACACCCTGAGCCAAAGGCCTTTGATCAGGAATTAAATGTGAGCTGTGTTTCAGTGTATTTAAATCGACACATACTGTACCATTGTTATTAATAATGCTGATTCCATAATAGTCACAGAATGCTTTAGCATCCAGTTTGTCATTAAAAACTAAAGCTTCTTGGAATTTATCAAATGGAATGGTTCTTGATCTAAGATGTAAAGATCTTTTCCATGACTTTATTGAATAAAATCTAATCTCATTCAAATGGATCTCAAGCAAATAAAGCATCAATTTGCTAATTTTTCCAGATTTTAAAAAATTGAAGAAAACGATAAAAAAGTGTAATCCATTTTCTAAAGACTGGGACCCTCTTTCAATGATGTTTGTTTGTAATAACCCCCTAATAGAAAGTGCAATTTGGACATTTTGATCTCTCAAAATTGTTTTCGGTAAAGTTTGGATCTCTCTTTCCAATTCAGGATCTCTCAATTGACTCAATAGATAATAAGCTCTAAATTCGGCTTCATTTGGTAATTGCAAATCTCTTGAACGGTATTCATTATACATTTCACTCAAAGATTTCAATGCTTTATTCATCTGTTCCAATTCTTGTTGTTGAGAAAACTCGTATTGAGTTTTAGCCATGATGTGTAAAGTTAAAATATGCACACGAACAATTCTTTCATTACAATTGACAGCCTCAGCACCAAAATAGTTTTGATATGTAAAATCTTGACGAATTGATCTTGTTCTATCCCAAATAAACGATTGTGCTTCAGGAAGATTTGTTAATACGTTATCAACAAGATAGTTTAACGTGTTTACTAAAACTGGAGGAGGTCTGACATCAGATGGCAATGGAGGAGGTTGACCAGCAGCAGGTCTAGAAAAAGCCTTGATAGCTTTGTTTCTATCAATCTTCCCAGTTGTTTCATTCTTTTCATCTTTTCTCACATCATTTTCAACAGAACGCCTCACCCGTTCATAAACAGGACACATATCAAGACAAGAACCTCTGAACAAGATAGCATCTTCTAAGGTTTTTCTTGTATCTTCTTTATCAACTAAACCTCTGTTTTCCATCTCTTTTCTTTCAGCCTCTCTAAGTTTTTGGAAATCTTCAAAAACAGAGGTTAAATCTGAAGTTTTGCTTTCAATATCAAGCATGTGATTCTGGTTGTTTCTATCCCATTCATCATCCAATGATGGCTGATCTTGTAGTACAGAGGACTGGTATATCAGAAATCTTGGTTGGGGTCTTAAAGGATGATTGAACTTTTGAAACAAATTCTGGGAATCGAAAGATCCAATTATAGATTCATATTTTAGCTCTCTTTGAGATAATAATAACGATGTAGCTGACTGTGATTGTGATACAGGTTTTGAAGTTCTTTGAAATGATGAGTTTTTCTTCTGGTAATTCTTGTTTTTTCTGTTGTTGTTATTATTGTAACCACCCTTTTGTTGTGAATTTTTTTTGAAATCAGCCTGATTTTTCTTTTGGAAAACATTCACATTGCTGAAATTAGAAGCAGATGATTTTGAGATGGATTGATTATCATTGGTATTGTTATTATTGTTGTTGTTGTCAAGGGAATTCTGACCCTGTCTCTGAGGTTTCCGCTGAAAGTCTAGCATGGCTCACTAAAAAATTCAAAGAAAGATCCTTATCACCAGAGAAGGTTTGCTGTTGGTTGATGTAGGTACCAATGAATCAATGTGTTTGTGTAGCTGGCTTTTGTTGGTTGCTGATCTAACACACTCTATAAATCTATAAATCACTCTAACTTTTTATTGTCTCTTGTACTACTGCTATAGCCATAAGTTCAATCATTTTCAACTCTTCCAGAACTGTAAACAAAAAACATCCAGACATCATTGTAGACCAGTTAGTCCATATACAGACCCACAATACAAGACTAGACCCATATGTTATGTAAACTGGAGACTTTGTGGTCTTGGGTCTGGAAAACGAAAGAAAAGCATTTTTACACTTTTTATTGTTTTCCTGTTTCCCTCTGGAAGTTTAACATCACCAAACCCACAATAGTGAACCAGCAAACGTACTGAAGCTCAGGAGCCCTTCAGCACACATATATGACACCAGACGTTGTTACTCCAGAACAGAAGTTACCGCTTGTTTCAGCATCCCTCCAACATAACAACAATAACACGAAGCATTGAAGCTTTTACATATTGAAAACTAAGCACAAGAATTGAGTTCATCACATACAAATGAGCGACGCTGATTTAAAAGCGATAAAAGAGGTGGCGAGTGAAAGCAAGCCTTCCACGCAAAACTCCACAGCCTCTACTGCTTCTGCTGGTGTTGCAGCTGAACACAAAATTGGTGTCACCAGTTCGCGTGTACCCTCTAGAATTGGTGAAGGATCTACATCAACAGAAAAGTCAGATAACGATTCAAACAACAAGAATAATACAAGCGCAAGTGCAACGTCAACCATTAGTGCTCCTCCAACGTCGTTAGTTCCAGCTGTGATAAAGAAGAAGGATCTGATTAGACCCCTGTTTTCGAGAACCAGCACGAGCGAAAAGGCTGCCACTAAGACGTCGAATGCAAACAAGAGCATGATTGTGGAGACAGAAACAGTTGATGCATCAAATGCTCCACCAGTGGGTCTTCCAATTGCATCTTCTTCCAACATGATAAATAACGAAATCTTGACTAACAGTTCAAATATCCAAAACAATCTTTCATCTTTAAGGAACAAGAAGAGTACGTTATTTGCAGATCAAAATAGCAACAACAACAACATCATCTCTACAAATCCATCATCAGCTGTTGAAGATAGTGGTGATGCCATCAGTATCACTGGATCTATAAGGAACAAAATATTGAGCACGGCTGATAGCCATATAAATATTGCTAAACCTGGTGCGACAAAGGCTGATTTATTTGCTGCGAAAATTGCTAATGCTGTGGGTGAGGCTTCAGATTCTGACTCGGAAGAAACATTTGTGTATGAAAGTGCCCCAGATGCTTTGAACAGCTCCAGCACTTTACCACCAGGTAAGAGTCCTGTTGTACTGGGTGCTGGTAACGCATTGGCTTTAAGAAAGTTATCACAAAGAAACATCAGCATGCCCTTAACAACTCATATAACAACGCATAGCTATTCCCCAACAAATGCTTCTAACATACTAATGACAAATGAAGAGTCTTCCGAGGTTTATGACTCAGATGGTGCTCCTGAAACTCATAACAACTCGATAGATGACAACCACCACTACGATAGCATCAACAACTCGATCGATGATAACAACACTGTTAGTAATAACAACAACACAAGCAGTCTAACTATAACTGCTGCAAATGCTGATCTGAATTCTGCTCACAACATCTCAATAACGACAACAGATAACACCAATGACAGTATTAATACCATTACTACAAATCATAACAACAACAGTGATAACAATAGCATGAACACAATAATTACATCACGCAAGAGTTCAACCACTAATAATAATACCAATAATAATAGCAACAGCAACAGCAGCAACAGCCACTCTAATTACAATAATGTTAATACAACTGCGACTTCAAGTACTACAACTACTGCTGGTCCACCTTCTGGAATGACAGCAATCACCACAATACAAGACAGCACCAAGAAACTTATACAAGATAATCAAAAGAACAAACCGCAAGCTTTCACCAAATATAAGGGAATTCTTCCAATCAAGAAACATCCAAGCACGGTTTTATCAAATGAGACAAGAAACCAACTTCGCACAACAACTTCAAAACTTTTTGATATGAAGGGAAAGACCTTAAGAAGATACTCTGGTGTTCCTGATAACGTTAATATTGAAGATTATATTGACCAATATGATGAAGAACAAGCACTGGACAATAGTAATGATTTTGATATTGATGATGATGTCGATGACGATGAAGAAGAAGATGAGTTAACACCTTTGAATGTTTCTAATGCCAATAAGAACTTGAGAAACAAATACATTGCCAGAGGAAGCTATAACAATCTAGAGCCTGGCTATAGCTCATTTGATAGCATTACTAAACGTGAAAATGAGTTGAGACATTCAAATTCCAAGTTATTAAGAGGTGGTAGAAAACAGAAAAATAAAAATCAAAACCAACAAGGACAACAGCATTCACCACACAATTTCTTTAATAGAAAAAAGAACACCAAGTTTCAACTGTTTAAGAGTTGTCTATACATTTTTACCCTTGTGTTTCTTTTATTACTATTTGGATTCATTGCTGGGTTTTTATTGGCAACAACAAAAGATTTACAACATGTTAGAATTCTAACATTAGATGATGTCTTAGTTTCATATGATGAATTAATGTTTGGTGTTAATGTTCAAGCATTCAATCCAGGGTTTTTCACGGTGGAGATTTCTGATGTTGATCTTGAAGTATTTGCTAAAGCTCAAAAATTATCTGAAAGTGGATATGACTCAAGGTATTTTGATAGATCAACATCTGAGACATTTTTACTTGGAACCATTGATACACTTGAAAATACTTTAGAATTTACAGGGGGATTTTTCACAAGAACACCATCTTTTTCTACTGCACAAGTCAAATTATTACATCCAGGACAAAATTCTACTAACAATGATACTGATAATCATAAATCACAAAACGATGCTGATAAATGGAAAGAAGTTATCAAATCGCCATTTGATTTAATTGTCAGAGGAAGCTTAAAGTATACCCTACCATTTTTCCATACCGAGAGATCTGTTGCAGTTTCAAAGTCAGTACTTGTTGATCCAGATAATGATAGAAAAGTTGAGCAAACAAGAGTTTAATATATATATACATACCAGTCTTTTGCTGATTCTTAGCTTTATTTAATTTTAATTACACATTATATATCTTGTAGTATCAATTATAACTTTAACTTTTTTTTTGTATTAATATTTACATGCCTCTTTAATTTTATATAATATATGTGTGGTGGTAATGAGATCATCTAGTAGCTCTATCAACTGAAGCTTCTTGGGCAAGAGCTCTATCTTCGATCTTAACAATGGTTGATCTAATAACACGAGGATCAGCTCTCAAAGTTCTTAACAATTCCGATTGGACACCTGAACTGGCGTCAAAAAGCAATAAAAACTTGTGGCCTTGGAAATGACTTTCTTGGTCTTTCTTTATAATCTTAGGCAGTTGCTCATTACCCAACGACTGCACTTTTCTGACAACACCACGATTCTTTATGATTAGTTTACCAATAGTTGTGACAACACTAAAAATGTTAGAATTGTACCATGAAAAAACAGAAATATTTGAAACAGAATTCATACTCTTTGGCTTCTTTGCTGTGTAATAAAGGGTTGGACACACGGGCAATACCGACTAGTTCATATAGCATTTTGACTGATCAAATTATCTGCTTCACAGCTTTGTTTTGTTCATCATCGTTCAAGTTGAAGCTGTGATGATAATAATTTTTCAACAGAGACCAACGGGGAGGGTAACTGTTTATTTGATACTTCTAATAGACGAATACAAATTAATACAAAATTGTGATGTGATAGAAATGGATTGTAGTAGCATTAGCCAGTGGTTTATGGTTTATGTTTAGTATTTAGTTTTTATCTTCAGGTTCAATTATTAATAGATTCTTGGGCTTTTGTGTTTTCATGATGAGCAGAAGCATGAATGTTTACCAGTGGAATGTCGAATATTGCGAAATAGTATAATGAATATACCCAAGGCTCTATTCCTAGTCTTAGGTCTATTAATAGGTTTATAAGTTATAAGTTATAAGTTATAACAAGATATCTTTTCATGGTATTCATAATTCTTTGAATCTTCAATAATTTTTGAAATGGCCATCATATGAAGGGTAATGCTATTACTGCAAGAGAAGTAAATAGGAGTAATGAATAGGAGTACATAATTGGAATATAAATATTATAGAATAATTCCTCTTCCTCATCATCATATAGAGATTCACAAAACACCAAAAAATGGGTAAAGTATACTTCATCACTGGTGGCAATCGTGGTATTGGTTTTGAACTAGTTAAACAATTATCCCAAGACATTGAAAATAAAGTCATTGCCAGTACTCGTGAATTATCCAAATCACAAGATTTGCAAACACTTGCTTCTAAACATTCAAACATTTCCATTGTGATTCTTGATGTTTCCAAAAGTGAGTCCATTGACAACTTAGATGAACAGTTAAAGGTTGTTGCTAGTGATGGTATTGATGTATTCATATCAAATGCTGGTATTGCTAGAGATATGACGCCAGCTTTATCCACGAGTAAACAAGATTGGATTGATCATTGGACCACAAACACATTAGGTCCAATTCTTGTTAGTCAAGTTGTTTACAAATACTTGAAGTTGAAAGGTACAAGACATATTATTTTCACATCATCTGAAGCTGGGTCAATCACTAAACATATTCCAATGCCATTTTCAGCATATGGTTCTTCAAAAGCAGCATTAAATTATGTTGTTAAAGAATTGAGTGTTGAATTAAGTGCTGAACACTTTACTGTTGTTGCTATTCATCCAGGTTTAGTTTTCAGTGATATGGGGTTGAGAGCTACAAGTAAATTACCACCTAATGTTGCAGTCAAGGCCAAGGCATCTGGTATTGAGCCAGATGAAAGTGCTAGAGATATCATTAACAATATTGTGAATAAGATTACAGAAAAGGATACTGGTAGGTTCATCAATCATACAGGAGCAGATTGTCAATACTAAAGTGATGTATGTATTTTCTTCTAACCAAAAGTATATTGTAAACTAAATAATGTAACTAAAATAAACTAAACTAAACAATGTGTAATATGAAATATGAATGGATATGAATGGATATGAATGGATATGAGTAATTAAAACAGACAAGGGTATTAAACTAGAAACCGGCCCAGTATAATCCATCAATGTCCTTCTTGTCTTTTGCCGCAGCACTATTATTATCTGGGGCATTCAACTCTCCCAAAACTTTTAGAGAGTTTCTCAGGTAGTTAATCTCACGTTCATCTCTTGAATGTGAGATTGGCAATAGATAAAACTTTGTGAATAGTATTGGCAGGATTGAGCCAGCAAGGAACCCAATTGTTCCTGAACGTAGAGAGTATTTGTGTCTTATTGATCTTGATAGCATTGATTCTAAATATTGATTCTAATATATTGGTTGTATAACTGATAAATAAATAGTTATATGGAATGAGAAAAGAGATTATCCATTTATATAGCAATCCATCCCTTAAAAATCTAAACAAGTTTAGAATAACGGTAATATAAACATGATTGCATTAAACACATCATCATGCAGCATCATGAGCCATCACTGAAATGATTCAAATTTCATAGTTCATACCGCTCATCCATGTTATCCATGCTATCCACTATCCATATTGACAATTCTTATCTTGCAGAGAATCACCGAATCACTGATTAAATCAAATGTGACACCCGTTTCCCCACATTTTCATTTTACACTAAAATCTTATTGTTAGTATTACATCATCATATTATTATCATATTCAATCATTATAATTATATTCATGTATTATTAAATATTAAATAGTCATAATCATAATCAATCATTTCTTCTTCTTCTTAAACCCCAGTTTTGCAAAGAACCCCTTCTTCTCCTTCTCGTTATCCTCCGAGTGTATTATTGGCTGTGGAGTTGATCTAATCTTCTTCATTGCATTAATATTACTATTGGTGCTATTGGTATAGGTTTTGGTGATTGGAACTGTTGGATTGTTTGGAGTCGACATTGTGCTCTTGACGGTAGATGCAGTGATGGATCTTGATATTTGTGGAGCTGCACCAGCAGGTGATGGTGATGCAGAATTTGAATTACTGTTATTGTACTCATCAAATGTATCCAATAAAGATTTGACTTTATAGATTGGTGGAGATGTTGCAGAGTTTCTTCTTGAGTTCCATGAAGTTTGTTGTGAAGAATTTGTAAATGTCAATGTTGGTACTGGTAAATTATCTGAAAACTTGATTTTACCACTATTTGGAACAAATCTTTGTGGTGATTCAGCTCTTGATGAAATTGATTCATCATCACTTGCAAGCGCTGATTCTTCTTGTTTTTTGATATAATCACAACCCTTTTTGAATTTGGATTGATAAAATGATGGATCTCCATCTTTATTATTATTGTTATCACCATCATCTTTTGGTTCCAATGATAAACACGATGGATCCACTAATAAATCTGGAATAATAACCGTAGCCATGTTCAAATTCTTTGCAGCATAATAAGGCACCTTGATCAGTGTATTCAATCTTTGACTAATTCTAGTCTTGATCAGAGAAGAAACGAAAAAGAAATTTGGCTTATACAACAAGACTGAGTTTTCCAATAAATTACCCAAATCATCATCTTTAATGAATTCCACAGTAATGGCAATTTTCAAATCACCAATTTTTAACAATTCAATAGCATTCAAAACATATGTAATTAATCCATCAGCCTTTTGTTTAACCAAATCCACATCATAATCATCAGTATCTGGAATATGAGCAATGAAAATCAAATGATCACCATCTCTAGCATAATTCTTCAACACCCAATTTATAGCATCCCAAGAATGCTTTCTCCCACTGATATAAACAAGTAAATCTCTTAGATTGTGAGGAATCAAATCATTATCCTTGTTCTTATTCTTATTCTTACTCTGTTCATTTGAATATTGAGCTTCAATAAATTTAGTCATTTCAACATGTCTAAAACTTGTAGAATAAGAATTGAAGTTTGTACTTGAAGCTCTCAACAAGTTCTTATTATTAACAATATTACCAACAAGCTTATCAATATGAGAAACTTTTGAAAATCCATTAGTTGAAGTTGTTGCAGGGACTTTACTATCAATGTTGTGCAAATGACTAAATGGTAAATAACCATCCCCATCAAACTTTAAACTTTGTAAATCGACACCAGATCTATATTGTTGATCCATAGCTAATAGCTCTTCAGGTGTCATATCCACAATGGATTTTTTTCTTGGTTGTTCAACTTGGATGGTTGGCACCACCAATGGATTGGCTTCGGAATTAGTAGCACTATTATTCTTCAAGATGGACTTTTCAGGTGGAGGTGGTAATTTGGGAGCTTTTCTCCTTACAAATGGCACAGAAGATGTACTGCTGGTCTGCTTGTTGATCTGGTGGATGGAATCAAACACTTTCAACACGTCAGTTTGTGATTTTGATGGAGCATAGCCAAAGTTCAAATCAAGCCCGTTCCTTGTCTTGTTAGAGTCCGCAGCACTGTCCTGGGCTGGTTTCTTCCTGCAGTACTGTAAAGGGATATGGGGAGGGTTGTCGATGTCAGAGTCGATGTCTGGCTGCAGGGAGTTGAATGATACTCTTCTTGAGTACACTGTTGTCATTTCTTGCTATTGTTGTCTCTCTTGCTGTGAGTTGTTGTCTGTTATAAAATTTGATTGTGTCTTTGTTTGTTGTTTTTCAAGGGTTCAAATGAAAGGCCAGCCAGAACAAATGGTGTGATGTTCAAACTAACTGGACTTTATTATTTGATATAATGGTGGTATTATAGGTGGTGATAGATAGTATATATTGATAGTACATATGATTAGAAATACTTCTCTTTAAATATTGTCCATCCTCTTTGTCCAAACCAACAGTCTTGGCGTGGGCGAAGTGTTCAAACTTCATTTCACTTTACTAGTAGACTAACACAACTAGTAAGCACTACTAAAAGAGAAGAGTACATTAAGTAAGCGTAAAACAACAGAAGGCTGAAGCCAACCACACTAAATTAACACAGCAAATGGTCTAGAATCTAAAAGCGTATACAGATCATTACAGATGTGCTACAGAATGAGTGACACATGGGCACGACGACTCTCATAAATCCGTAGAATATGTACATCATTGATTCATTAGATTTATTCTTGTGGACACTGGGCACTGGACTGAGCAGTCAAGCTCCCACTCTAACCAGAGACTAGTAGTAGTACTCACTTGGCACTCCCAGTTATACTGGCCACTGGGCTGTGGGCTGTGTTGATTTTATTCATTTGATTTGGATTGTTGATCAAGTCTGGGTACTACTGTACTGCCATATAAAATTCATGTACAAATTTCACATGAGAAGAATTACTTAAAAAGCTGAGTGTGCGTGACATTACTCTATTGTTGTGTTGATGATTGATCAGTGATCACCTTCACCTGTACCTCCCAAGTTCTATGTACGTATAACTCCTTCTTATTGACTCCAGTTGTTGTTTCTACAGGATCCCGATTGCTTAGCTGTAATTGTTTGTGTCTTTGTTTTTGTACTATCAAAATGCATAGAATGATGAATCCTCATCTTCCAGAAAAGCCAAGATTGCTATAATTGCTATTGCCAGCTACTACGTCTATTATCATATGTATTCTATTACCAATATGAGGGGCTACTCCATTAGAATTTGGTATGCATCTATTATTTAGACAGATTTAGACATCTTATCTAGATCAATACAGTTTTAACTAAATTTTAAACTTCAATAAACTATTATAATAAATCATTTAGGAAAACCAAAAATTAGAGTAAATATATAAAAAAAAAAGTGGTATAATTATATGAAATGAGTGAATGTAAGTGAATGTATATATGTATAATCAAAAGAAGAAGAAAAAAACAGAAAAGAATAACATAGAAAAGAATTTGATTCATTCAACATTGGTGAATGGATTCAATGCATGAACTGTCAAGCATGGTAACGCCATACCGATTTCAGCTCTCAATAAAATAGGAACTTGTGCCATCTCGCTAATGGTTTGGATATAATGATCATTCTCAACCCTCAACTTTAAATCTTTCAAATAAACATCAACGCTGCTCTTGTTGAACTTGACACCATTATTGATGTTCAAACCTTCACCATCCTTACTTGAAACATTTGGAATTTCAATCTTTGGTGGTGTAATCTTTAAACGTTCAAATTCAGCAAGTAAATCAGAAGATAAAACAACCTCCTTATTGTGTTCCTTTTGAATCTTGGCAACATCATTGGCACTAGTCTTAAACTTGTTCTTAATGGAGTTTCTATAAGACAATGGCTCACGCTCATCAAATGGAATATATGTACCAGAATCAATACCCTTCTCCCAGTACAACTCCAAAATACCATTAGCCTTGTCAAATTCAGCCTTTTGTAATGGCAGTTGATCACCATGAACACGCTTCTCAATGCCAAACTCTGGAATGTAAACGTCAAAGGCACTTTCATAAACTTGCAAAACAGTACCCATGACAATTAATTGACCACTTTGTTTACCCATCTCATTAATGGTTTGTGACAACATCAAATGAATCGATTGATCTTGGGAACTCTTGGCGCAATCCTTCTTGAAATTACAGTATTCAGCAGTCATCTTCAAAGATTCCAATTCATCGTTGGTTGCTGGAGCAATGTCAACACCATCCTCTTCTCTCTTTAAAACACTCTTCAATTGTCTATGAACAATGAAATCACTATATCTTCTCAATGGAGCAGTGAAATGGGTATATAGTGGCAAGTTGAAATAAAAGGCACCAAAATTTTCTGAATCAACCTTACCAGCAATAAAGTATTTGGATCTAGTTAAGCATTTGAAAAACAATAATTCAACACATTCTCTTTGTGTATCATCTTCAATGCGTAAAATGGAATTGACCAATTTAGCTGAAGTTGTAGTATCAATTTCAACACCCAAATTTTCAACCTTTTTCTTAAAAGTTTCCAATTTACTCAATGTTGGAATTGTTTGTCTTCTCAAGAATGCAGCATCTCCCAAAACTGAAGAAGTCTTTTGTGCAATTGTACTGTTCACTTTCAAAAAGATTTCATTGATGACAGAGTAACACAAATTGTTCTTAAACAAGTTCAAATCCAAACGAACCTTTTCATCGTCAATTTGATCAAGCAAAGTCAAGTTCAAATCATTGGTCAACTTGTTATTCTCCAAACGTTGACGACGGAATTCTCTGGAAATTAATGAAATGGTCTTGATGTAATCTTTAGAAGCGGATGAAATCTCCGTCTCTGTTGAATCATCAGTCAAAATTTGATCAATTAAATCATAAGTCAATCTGTTCTTTGGTTGAATGACACTTTCACCAACCCAAACATTATCAACTTCAAACTTGGCAGTATCAATCTCAAAAACAACACTCAAACTTAATGACTTGTTGTTCTTGGTAAATGTAATTATATCATTTACAACTTTTGGTAACAAATGGACTGTTTTCTGTGCCAAAAACACTGATGAGCTTCTCTTTCTAGCCTTCTTATCTAATAAAGAACCTTCCTTGATAAATGCAGTAACATCAGCAATGTGAACACCCAATTCAATCTTATCTTGGGACAAACGCTTGACATGGAAAGCATGATCACTCAATTCACCAGTTTCAGAAACACTTAGCACGTATTCATTAGTAAAGTCTCTTCTTTTGGAAAATTCCTCTTCATAATCAATCTTGTTCACTTCAAATTCAGTCTTTTCAGTGACACGATCTGCAGAAGCACCATCCAAATATTCATCACACAAAAAGTTGTTATCTCTCAAGATTGCATCAACTTCAGTATGTGGATCATTGATTGGGCCCAATTCAGAAATCAAAGTACCAAATGGATGCAAAGAAGTGATTGGCCAACGCTTGATAGATGCGACAAAAACCTTGTCATTGTACTTGTCGTGGTTTTCAACAAAATCTCTTGGGGCTTGTTCAGTTGGAATGGCAATCAATGGAACCTTCTTGTCTGTTGGCTTGAACCAAACAATCTTTGGTCTAGAGTGTAGTTGTTGTTGTTCTTTTGCTTGTTGTGAAGGTCTTAGCAAACCTAGAGTACCGGCAAACAACTGACCTGGAATACGATCAATGACTGCAACGACATGACCAGCGTATAATGGCTTGTATTCATCGTTGATTTCCTCTTCTTCAACAAGTAGTAAGGATTGACCTTCAACTTCAACATCATCATTCTTTTTCAAAGTTGGACGTTGTTTCAAAGAACCTTTTCTTTGCAACCCACCAGACGAAGAGGAAGAAGAAGCATTATTGTTATTGCTGTTGGTTTTTGAAGGAGCATTTGCAGAGTCGGAATCAGCAGAAACGATTGAACCACCACCAACTGCAGAAGTTGAATGGGTACTAGCATCATTATGAACATCATCAAAAGCTTGAACGTCAGGATTTGAAACGCTCAAGTTATCTTTTCTTCTCTTTTTCTCCTCCTTTTCACGTTTGGAACCCCAAACCTCATCAACTAGCAATAATTCAACGGCAACCAAGTCACCCTCCAAAGCTCTGTTACGATCCTTTGACCCACAAATAAAGATATCAGAGTCTAGCAAGCCATCAGTGGAGACATAAGCATCAGATCTGTTCTTCTTGTTGACTCTTAGAGTACCAATAACCAAACGACCTTCAGCAACCAATTCTGGAATTGAAGATTGGGGCAAGTATGGGGCAAATAAAGATTTACGGCCACCAACTTGGCCAGGCAATTGGAACCCACTTAGAGAGGAGATTGAATTGTTACCACCACCGCCATGAGAACCTCTTGTTCTATGGCCTGGAGTGAAGTTTGGTTGAGGTGGTTCTAAACCACCAAAGTTTGAGAAGTCATAGTTTTGTTGACCTTGATTTCTTGCTGGTGATTGAGAAGATCTATGCTGAGATTGTTGTTGTGGAGTTGTTGAAGCTGATTGTTGACTTCTCCAGTTTAGATTGATGTTTTTCGAAATATTTGGATCCAAGTTTCTAGAGTTACTTCTATTATGACCAGATTGGCGACGTTCATGATAAGAAAACCCTGGAGCCAAGAACTCATTGTTGTTGTTGTTATTATTAGATGTATTAACAGATTGTTGTGATTGTTGTGGAGATTTTGGAGGGAATTGATAACTTCTCTGTGGAGAAGGGGCGGCCGATCTTGAACGACCATGAGTATAGCCTGGTGTTGAAGGGCCACTAGAAGTGTTTGATGGGGGGTCGACAGCAACAGAAGGGAATTTGAAGCCAGATGGAGGAGGCATCAAGCTTTCATCATCAGTAGAAGTTGAAGAACCGGAACCTGTAGCAGAGCCTGCCCCGGATGAAGCAGCGTTAGTGTTAACACCACCACCAACATCTTTACCAGCTCTTTGAGCTTGGACTTGGGCAGCAGCCTTCTTTGCCTCATTCAGACCCAGAGAGTGTCTTCTGTTGTGACCCAGTGCAGCACCGGCTGATGATTGTTGGGCAGGAGATTTGAAACTGGCCATTGAATTATTGCCCAGGGAAAAAGAGCCCATGGCGCCAGTGACTGACGATTGACTTCTGCGGTGAGAAGAGTTTGAACCAGTACGTCTATGACCACCATTGTTGTTGTTATTGTTGCTGTTGGCATTATTGTAAGGAGAGTAGGCGCCGGTGACCTGGTATGGTTGTGGTATGTAGCCGCCCTGTTGTTGTTGTTGGGCCAAAATCTGTTGCTGTTGAGCTTGAACGTACTCCAGTTGGCGCTGCAGCGTGAATTGCTCAATCATCAGGGAAGTAAGTTCACTTGGAGATCTTCTGTGTGCAATGTGGATCTGCTTTGGGTTCTTACCACCCGTTGTAGTGTAGGACCCATTATTGCTTCTATTGTTGCCATTAGCCATGGTTGGATGAAAATAAATGGGGGAAAAAGCTCAGTTCAAAGAATGGTGGGTGTAAGTGTGTATATGCAGACCAATGTGATGGGATAGTTCTAAAGGAATTGAACCTCTTCTTTTGTAGTTGTTTTTATTGGTTTATAAAAGCAATTAATAGTTGGACAACCTCTTTTGTTTAAAATGTTGAGTTCAGTTATATAATAAAAAGGGTCAAAAAAAATGTGATGATGATGATGAAATAGAATAAAAAAAAAGAAAGGAATGGAACAACAGCACTGTAATGTATTGTAGAGAGCAGGACACGAAGTGGTGATGTTTCTTACGGTCTTTTCTTTCGTAATGTGTTCTTTTAAATGGCTAACAAGTCTGATTAAAGTTGTTTCTCGTTGTTCACTTTTTTTTGTTTGGCTGGTGGCGTTGCGTTTTTGTTTTTGTTTTGTTGGCCTTTCTAAAAATAGTTGGTAGACGGACGCCTCTGCCGGCGGCTCCTGGGGATCTCTGCCTGGGCCTCTTTTGCGGCTGTAAAGACCGGCGAGAGCTAGGCAGGGGAGGCTGGTTCTGGCTGGGCAGGAAGCTGGACGCAGTGGTCACGACTCACTGGTGGCTGGAAAGAAAGGTTGCTACAGGGAGAAAGCATAAAGCTAATGCGAGTGTTGCTGTGTAGATTATAGTGAACTGAAGTACTGTGATACTGCTACTTAGTACTGATAGACTCTAGAGACAGAACCCTAATGTGAATCTTGAAATTCCACTACACGTCATTGGGCTTCACTGGGCTTTACGCGTAACTCTGCGACAAAGAAACATCCACACACCACGTATACTAATAATAGGATGTTCAAACCTGCAGTAGTGTTTTCAACTTTCAACTTTCAACCAATTCGATTGTAATTTGTTTCATATATCTAAACATGAATGATGAGTACAGTCCACAGAACAAGAATTAAATGGGATGGTTGCATCAAAATAATTTAATTTGTTATCTAATTGTACAATTATCTTGAGCTATCTATGAGTATCTCTAGCAAAGATACTATGAAAGATTATTGGTTTGATTTATTCTGATTCAATCATGAAAAATCATTTTAGTGATACTTGGTGATATTTCTTTGGTTTCACAAATGTTATTTTAATAATTAATTTGATTAGAATTGGAATTGGAACCAATATTATGTATATTGGTGTAGTTTGATTCAACAAGAATAACATATACAGTGATTCTCTCATAACGAAGCAAGAACTGTGGAAACCCAATTGATTGCATATCTACACCAAATATAAAAAAAAAATCACTTTCATCTCTTTACTTTTACACATGCGCAAGACTTCTTGAATTCACTTTTAGTTTGTTATTGTTCTTCAACTGTTCACTAGCTAAACCATATTGTAGGGAACTGATTAATGAAGCTGTCTAGTGTTTCCATGGAAGATCTGGATAGAATAAAAAGAGTTATACTATTCTATATTATTTTATGAATTTTTATGATATCCCATGGCACCAAAGAATCATCCTTCCGAATCTGTGCCATTTGTTTTGTAGATCAAGTCATTCTTGCAGGCTGCATACTTAAAACTAACAGGAAAACTAAATATTAACTCTATTAAAAGCATAAAACAAAAGTAATTGCAACTCTTATTTGATACAATCAAATATCAGAAAATAATAAAAACATAAAACACCATCAATTTATCCACTCCAAGACGTATTTCCTACTGTATCTCCATCTACGTAACTAATCTTAAACCTGTCTGATTATGTAATTTTGGTGATTTTCACTTTCTCCATTAAAAAATCAACAAACTCAGAGCATAATTCTTCTGATATTATTCAACAAATTGACTTGGTATAAGATTTTTATAACACGTATCACAATCAGACATCTCCATACCACACCACAGAAACTTCCACACTGAACAGCCATCTAACTCAATGGGTCAACTAATCTCCCAGCCTCTCACAGAAAAAAAAGTCACTCATGAAGATTTACCTAGCTTCTCCTATGCCCTTGGCTCAATGCAAGGATACAGGCTCACACAAGAAGATGCCCATTCTGTGACATTCCTTCCTTCGGTTCCAGCACACGACATACATGATAATCCAATCACGCTAGACTTGAAGATCTATGGTATTTACGATGGACACGGTGGCTCGCAAACTTCAGCATTCCTAAGTAAACATCTTCCAGATCAAATCATCAATGAATTCAAAACAGTGCTCAATAACAAGAAATTCAAGACAATCCAAGGGTATTATACTTATCTATTCAAATCTGCTTTCTTCAAGACTGATTACCAGTTGTACAAACACTTGAGACATACAAATTCGGGCTCCACTGCTATTCTTGGTGTCATTGTCAATAATAAGGACTTGTATGTGATAAACACTGGTGATTCAAGATTGATCACTTCTATTGATGGATATGCCAAAACTCTATCTTACGACCATAAACCAAACCATATTGGAGAGATGATTAGAATAAACGATGCTGGCGGATCGGTGTCATTCAACAGAGTTGGTGGGATCCTAGCATTATCTAGAGCATTTGGTGATTTTACATTCAAAATACGAAGATTGAGAATCCCTGATGAGGTGTTACCAAGTGAAGAAACACAAGTCACCGTAGAACCAGATGTTATTGCTCATAGATTGAACATTAGAGATGAATTTATAGTGTTGGCTTGTGATGGTGTTTGGGATGTGTTGAAAAATAACCAGCTTGTGCATTATATTAGACATCGTTTGGCATTAGGCATGAAATTGGAAGAGATCTCTGCTAAGCTATTAGAGCATTGTATTGGTATGGCTGATCATAAGACTGGTGTTGGTTTTGATAACATGAGTATTATCATCATTGCGTGTCAATTGCCAAAAGAATCCTTGGAAGATTGGTACACAAGAATAAAACTAAAAGTTGAAATAGCAAAGGGTATTACTTGAACGACATTAATCACAAGATATATTTATTTACTTATCTTTCCTGGCATATACAGTATTTATTATATAAGTTATAATTTGTTACGAGAAATGAAATCAATAATTCTTTTCAATATCCTCCAATAAACCAATATGAGTTGGCTTCCAACCTAATTCCTTCTTAATCTTTTCAGATGACAATGGATTATCAACACTGAAAACAAAGCCAAAGAATGGGTTAATCTTTTCAAGCGCTTCTTTGAATGGAATGGAAACAACTGGCAAATTGTGCTTCTTCCCAATAGCAGCAGCGATATCTTTGGTCTTAACACCAGACTCACCAACAACAAAGAATCTCTCACCACTGATAGTAGTACTTTCGGCAGCTAATCTATAAGCAGATGCAACATCACGTCTATGGACTGCTGGCCAAACATTTTCACCATCATCAACGTATTGCATTACACCTTTACCCTTTGCAATCTTGATCAAGATTGGAACAAACCCATAATCACCAGCATCGTGGACAGTTGGTGGTAAGGCCAAGACAACAGTACGAACACCCTTTTCAGCGTAGCTCAACACCAATTGTTCATTGTGGTATCTCTTAACATAAGGACCAGAATCTTTGTTTAAAACAATTTTTGAATCTTCAGTGACTGGGGAAGAAGAATCAAAGGCATCATTGATCTTGTTGCAATATTCAAAAGCACCACCAGTTGACACAAAAAACTTGTTTTTCAAGTTTTTGTAAACCTCTAAAATAGTTTCAATGGCAACTTTGTCAACATCAGAAGCTTCTGCGTAATGGTCAAAATCGTGGATATAAGCCAAATGAATAGTACCATCAGCCTGGGATGCACCTTCACGTAAAGCGTCTAGGGTCTTAAGATCACCCCTAACGACTTGAGCCCCTTTGTCTGACAATTGTTTAGCAGAAGCGTCTGATCTAGCTAGCCCAATAACCTCATGGCCATGAGCCAATAAATCGTCAACGACTAAAGAACCATTGTAGCCTGTTGCACCTGTAACGAAGATTTTCATTTTGCTTGTAGTATTTCTAAATGTACTGTTTGTAGTAGTGTTTGTATTCTTTCAATTGAATTCATCGTTAATTCCAATCTTAATCAAGTCTTTTTATACCTTTTGTGTCAAACTTAACAATTACTAACAATGAAGTTCTACACATCGAAGCTCATCCCAATCTGTGCCTGTTACTCCTTTTGGTCATTTTTCTCGTACGAAAGTATTATTCTTAATGGGGCAAATGGTCCCAATTAGGAAATCGTGATGGAACGCAATTTCAAGAAAACATCATTTTGTTACTACTACTGTATTATTATACAGCTAATCAGTCACATATGTTTGTCTTTTATAACAGTAATGATACAGACTTACATCAAGCGTTCATTTGAATAGAATAATCTATTTTTATGTGATATAATGTGGTATATGTCTAATGATGCATTTATTTTAATCATCACATGACTTTCACGTGACTACATTCTTTCCTGTTTGGTCACATGACCATCTCAAAATTCCACAAAAAATCGAATGTTTTGATTTTCGGAAAAAACGAATTGACAAACAAAACAAGAATTGACTTTAACAGACTTTTAAGAATTGAAACGAACTGATAGATTGAGAAGGAAGTTCCATTATGAGTGCTGCTACTGCCACTAACTCTTCATTACCACCACCACCACCACCAACAACAACAACCGAAACAACTACAACTACCCTTGCAAAGTATGAGGACAAAGAGTATATTGATCCTATAATTTCCTTGGTTGACAATGATAGCTCACCAAAGGCTTTACAAACCATCACAAAGGATTTTCCAAGCTACTATGACAAAATCACAGAACAGTGCAACAAGGCCCTACATTACTACAAGGCGCTCATACAGATGGGTGCTTCTTTAAACTCGTGGGAGTTTTTAGCTGTAAACTCGTCTGTCAACCTGAATTTTGATGAAGGGAGTAGTAAACTTCACAATGCCAACTCAAACAATAGAAAGTTTGACATAAAGATTGCCAAGAACGTTTTGGATAAGTGTATGGCTGTTGATGACGGTGTCATACAGGTTAATTCGAAGACTGCCACATTGATTGACTTTATCTCTTCGTTATCCATTGAAGAATACATTTCCGACCCAGGTACCTTGTTGTTGAAGATTTATTTCAAACTGTTGAATATAAAGACACAATTGATTGAGAGTATATCCATCTATTATACGAAATGCAAACTTTTGATTATAAATTATGAATTGCAACAAATTTTAAACTCTGTCAAGCCAGATGCTCTGGTCACCATTGATAACGATTTCCAAAAAACAGTTGAGTCCTACAGAGATTTCGTCAAGGTTTTGATTGATCAATTGGATGATGCTGTCAAGCAGAAAGATAAAGAACAAATTCATGAATGTCTGAGTATTTTACAAGATGTTGAAAGGATGTATGAGAGTGTGCGCGTCAACTTCTTTATTAATGATGAATTTAACGAATGGGCAGAAAGCAATGCTGCTGCCAATGCTGCTGCGGCTGAAAATGCTATCACATATGAAGATGATGACATGTCTCCATTATCTCCACTACCAGGCAACTTTGAGCGTTCAAGAAGATTCTCTGTTGGCTCCACAACCTCCTCCATCAGTACTCTAAACAATCAAACAACAATCTCCGAAGAATTGCCATATTTATTACAAGCTTTTGATGAAGCCAAATCTTTGGAGAAGGAGTTGTCATCTTATCAAACACCAGGCTTGAGAAACCCACAACCTGTCAAGAGATCTCCAAGTCAACTGCTGACTGCTCTGCAAGACAAGAAGAAATCCAATTTACATGCTGCCATGTCTCCTCCAAGTGTTGGATTCAGTAGTCCTTTACTGAATAGTATATATGGGTTGCATCCAAAGCCAAACTTGAGCAATGACGTTGATTAAATCAATCAACCAAAACAAATTAGAGAAATTTATCTTCTTCTTCTTATTATTATTATTTACTATTATTATTAGTACCATTTGGGAACTCCCTTTCTGCATCTATCTTTTAACGAAATTTATGAGTATTACACCATTAATAGATAACCATTTTGAATATATGTTTTTAGTATATCGGTTGTTTTGTATTGAATGTGTCAAAAAGAAACCTTAATTCAATGACGAGTAGTAGTAATTTACTCAAATTTGGTTACTTTGAAAACAATTCTTTAAGTAGACTAGTCTAATGTCTACTGCATCCATATCATTGAATAATAAAATGCTTTCTATCATTATCTTTGTAAAATTGTTCTTCTCTTTTAATCTTTTCATTTTCATGACTCGGAACAATCAATCCATAAAAAATCCAATCAAAACCACAAACAATACAAAATCAATCAATCAATCAATCAATCAATCACAGCAACAGCAACAATGACACATTGTGGGATATGTCATTCACATGATTCACTCATCTGTAAATCGTGTGTCAATTTCCAGTTATTGAAGCTAAGGACCCAATGTATTTCGCTAATGGCTGAGGTTGCAGGATCTAAAGAGTTGGTTAATGATATCTTGACGAAATGCATCAAAGGTCAAAACTATAGTACCCTGAGTCGGTATATTGAGGGTGACGGTTGTTCAGATGATAGTAAGGATAATGAGAAGGATAGAATCAATGAAAACAAGAGCGAGAAAGAGCAATATTGGGGGCCTACAGTGGCGTTGGCTGGTCAGTTGCTAACAATAGACGCTATACTAATGAAAAAGAGGAATAACAGGATCAATAAGGATATTAATGGGTATAAATCCAAAGTATTAGAATTGAAAGAACTGATAAGGGTTAAGCAATTAGAAATTGAACAAAAAAAGACAAGAATGAGCATTAAACCTTCTTTGGATGAGTACAAGTCCAAATACTCCACGAAAATGAACACTACAAAACAGTCACAACAAAACATTTGCAAACAAATTGACAACTATAAATCAATCTTATTTCAAGAGCTTATATCACTATACATTTTCAAGAAACGTAAGATACACAATGAAATCATCTTTACAATCCAGTTTCTACCAATGATCTCCATTCCAAACCTCATCACATTCAACAATCAAACAATCAACGCTAGTTTACAACTGATGTGCAAGTTTATTAATCAAGCAGCTAAGGTATTATTGATCAATCTTCCATTCAAGTTTGAATTCTCAAAGCAAAATCTATTACTTCCCTCCATCACGGATTATAACTTGTTTGTGGAGACACAGCTATGGGAACTACCAAGTAAGGAACTACTAAAATTCTTGAAAGGTTTATCCAGACTTGTCATTGATGTTTATGCATTATTACAGTCTTTGGAATTGGATGAGGAATTAACGCATCTTCAACAATTACTTCATATTGACCAGTTGATTTACAAATTGGTAAGTAATGACTACCACATCACAAATAACTACAAGGACTACAAGATCGAGGACCGGACAAAGATAGATTTAGCAGAATTGACAAGGATGATGTACAAATACGTGAAGGGAGAGATTAATAAGAATAATAATGAATGGCATGTCGTGAAGAAGGAATATATCCTTGATGATGGAAACGATTCATGAAATAAAAAGGAACAAGGAGGATATAATATAATATATGGGTTTCAAATTTACAAAGAGTAGTCATGTAATTAAAAATAATTTAATTTTTAAATATATTATTTTTTTTTTTTAACTGTAGATTAATGTTTATTCATGATCAAATTCTATTTAATAAAGACTGTTATGTTTAGTTTTCTTTCAATGTACTTTAATTTTCCTTTCTTGTTTGGATGATGTAGTCTTCTGATATTCTATGATTCCTCAGTAGAGCCAATCGCCATTCTATGAATGTTGGTAAGTTCGACTGATGCAAA
>JAJLVX010000462.1:0-22425 GCA_030564525.1 Liangdongia berthetii | reverse complement strand
ATTAATAATTATAATAATATTAATTAATGCAGCAGTACCAAATATCGATCGCGACTAGCTGCCCGCGCGGCGTACATATTTCTCAAGTGCATTAATTGTATCTTCTTTGTTCAACTTGAATAATTTAGAAATTTTAATTTATAATATATAAAATAAAATTAATTAAAAATTGATGAAGAAAAAATGTTCAAAGTCACACTAAAACATTGTAACTATATAGAAATATAGAAGACACCAGAGAAACCTTCTTTACTCTAATTTACTAGGTCTTCAGCTGTTTTTATAGTGATTCCTTTTTGTAACATCAAGACTTGAACTCCAAAAGTGTATAATTTATGCCCCAGAAATGCAATAAAAAGCTAAAAAAAAGTGATATTCATAAACCCACAAACTCAGGAATAATATAGAGCACAATCAGTACCAATTTGCACTATAATTCCACCCATCATACCCATCAAAGAAGTACTACTAGACGTACGGAAGGTTACCCGAACAGCCGGGTAAGCAGAATGTGGCCCAAAAATGATAAAGAAATTTGGGAATCCCCTTGAAAGCTCTCAATCCAGATAGATTATCAACAACCCTTTTTATTGAATTAACGAGACATCAAAAGCTGAAGGCATTTTAGTTTTCAGTTATCCACCAGATAAAGAGTTATTTACACACACATCGTATCCACAAACAATGGTCCTGTCTGACAAAGAGTTGTTTGAATTGAACAAGAAGGCTGTCACTGAGGGCTTCAAGATTAAACCACGTTTGAACTACAACACCGTTGGAGGTGTTAACGGTCCATTGGTTATCTTGGAAAACGTCAAGTTCCCAACATACAATGAAATTGTCAACTTGACCTTGCCAGATGGTACTGTCAGAGCTGGTCAAGTCTTGGAAGTTCGTGGTAACCGTGCCATTGTCCAAGTTTTCGAAGGTACCTCTGGTATTGATGTTAAGAAAACAAGAGTGGAATTCACTGGTCAAAACTTGAAGATCCCAGTTTCTGAAGACATGCTAGGTCGTATCTTTGATGGTTCTGGTCGTCCAATCGATAACGGTCCAAAGGTTTTGGCTGAGGATTACTTGGATATCAATGGTTCTCCAATCAACCCATACGCTAGAATTTACCCAGAAGAAATGATCTCTACTGGTATCTCTGCCATTGATACTATGAACTCCATTGCTAGAGGTCAAAAGATTCCAATCTTTTCTGCTTCTGGTTTACCACACAATGAAATTGCTGCTCAAATTTGTAGACAAGCTGGTTTGGTTAGACCAACCAAGGATGTCCATGATGGTCATGAGGAAAACTTCTCCATTGTCTTTGCCGCTATGGGTGTTAACTTGGAAACATCTAGATTTTTCAAGCAAGATTTCGAAGAAAATGGTTCCTTGGAAAGAACTTCCTTGTTTTTGAACTTGGCTAACGATCCAACCATTGAAAGAATTATCACTCCAAGACTGGCATTGACCACTGCTGAGTACTTGGCCTACCAAACCGAACGTCATGTTTTGACCATCTTGACTGATATGTCCTCATATGCTGATGCTTTAAGAGAAGTTTCTGCTGCCAGAGAAGAAGTTCCAGGTAGAAGAGGTTACCCAGGTTACATGTACACAGATTTATCCACCATTTACGAAAGAGCTGGTAGAGTTGAAGGTAGAAACGGTTCTATTACTCAAATTCCAATTTTGACCATGCCAAACGATGATATCACCCATCCAATTCCTGATTTGACTGGTTATATCACCGAAGGTCAAATTTCTGTTGATAGACAATTGCATAATAGAGGTGTCTACCCACCAATCAACGTTTTGCCATCTCTATCAAGATTGATGAAGAGTGCTATTGGTGAGGGCATGACCAGAAAGGATCATGGTGATGTTTCCAACCAATTGTATGCCAAGTATGCCATTGGTAGAGATGCAGCAGCCATGAAGGCTGTTGTTGGTGAAGAAGCTCTGTCTACAGAAGACAAGTTGTCTTTGGAATTCTTGGAAAAGTTTGAAAAGACCTTTATTTCCCAAGGTGCATATGAAAACAGAACTGTTTTTGAAAGTTTGGATCAAGCCTGGTCTTTGCTAAGAATCTATCCAAAGGAAATGTTGAACAGAATTTCTCCAAAGATCTTGAACGAATTTTACGATCGTGAAAGAAACGATGATTCTGAAGAAACAGAAGAACAAAAGGATGATGAAAACTTGATTGATGCTTAAATCAAAATCATCTTTTTTTTTTTTTGTTAAATCACCAACAACCACCCACACACATAATTTTGTCTACAATTTGTTTATGAATTGGGTTGAGACCAATTCAAACAGAAACTCCTTTATTTTTAGAAGTGTTTAATTTTTTATTATAATATAAAATCAAAAGCAATTATCAGTTTTTAGAGATGTTTTTTAATTCGTAGTTTTCTGTTTTGTTTGGATGAGGACTTTTAGAGAGTGCATATATAAGTAGTGTGAAATTTGAATTTATTATTGGCAAGACAATTAAAGTACATATTATAACTTAATTATAATACTGTTAAATCAAGATGAGCCTGTTCAAAATCCCACAGAACTACTCTGGTGTTCCAGTCCCAGAAATCAAGGGAGACTTACCATTGGGTAATGTCAAGTACCAACTAAAACAATACATGAAGGCTTTGAATGAGGCCAATGAGCCAGATGTCTTAGCCATTAGAGACGTTAGAATGATTCTAAAGTTTCTTGATCCAATTGAAGCAACCAAGCCATTGAAGTTTATTGTTAAAATGAAAAAGAGATACAATGATAGTACAGAAATGGTTATTGATAAGAATGAAAGGGTTTTGGTTGAAGGTCAAAAACTATTGAAAGAGAATAGAGATTTGCTGTGCACAATCAAGATGAGAAAGATTGATCCAAAGAAGAAGAAGGGTACTAAATTTGACAACTGAGGTAATCAATAGTGATGAAGAGTAATTAATTCATCTCTATATTATCCAGAAAACTAGTAAAAACCACAAAAAGAACCAGAGAGAATCAAATAAATTGACTATATTGTAAACATAGAAATAATAAAGCAATTATTGACTGTGTAAATCAATTCTCGCACATCTCCATTGTGTAGCCCTAACTAGAAACACCGGTCAAGTCCATTGAACCCTACAAAGAGAAGTAAAGCTCCAAACTCACAGCAAAAAAGACCATGTGTCTGTTAACAGTGGTACCACAGTGACCTGGTCAGTGGTCACCCATGACTGACACAATGGCAGCACAATGGCAGCACAACCTCACCACCACCAACAATGAAACGGGTGCTGATCAGCCGTATCGTATCGTCCCAACTTCCATCACCACTTTGAAATTCGAAACAAAGGAATCCTTCAAAAAAATTTTTTTATTAAAAGATAAACAATAGAAATAGAACCATATTTACCACGGGGTAGAAGAAGCAGAATAGAAGGAATAGAAGTACTACCACCGTGATGAGCAGTTCAAAGTCTATCAACCACGAGTCTCCAATCAAGTTGGTTCTGATGGGTGGTGCTGGTGTTGGGAAATCCACATTTGCCAACCTCGTATCTTCCCGATTCTTCAGGGAAACATATTATCCAACCCACCAGTCTACGATGCTACTATTTGATTTCGTGCCAGAGACGAAGAAGTCCAAGACAATTCTGGACGAGTATGGTGGTCTTGAAGCTAAGCAACTCGTGTGCAAAGATGGCGACGTTGTGCTAAGTCCAACCATTTTCCATTCATACACAAGAAGCGTCAATGCAGATATCAAGAAGAGAAGAAGCAGCAGCTCAAGTGGTTCCAAAAGCAAGCTGATCAAGAACAAGTACTACTCATACAAGTATCCACAAACATCAGCACTACCATCGACTCAAACAGAACACTACGTGGAACCAGAAATATCACCAATTTCAATTGAACTGATTGATACTCCACCATTCAAACCAGATTTGGTTGTGCCATTCTTGGAGGTTTCTCTGTACAGAAACTTGGATAAAGAAGATCTACACAATTTGGCGAATGAGCCAAGAAGACCAGTCTCCACAAACCCATTACTTGTTGCTAGTGGTGCCAGTGAAATGGATGGGAATGTTGATGGTTATATTTTCATGTATAGTGCTGTTCCAACATTCAACCCTCCTGCCTATGAAGATGTCATTTCTGATGATCAAAATGAAGCTGGAGGTAGTATTGATATAAAGACTGAAAAACTGAATTCTACACTGTCAAATGAATCAACTTTAAAGAGTTCAAAGTCAAACACTGAAGATTCTCTAACATTACTGGAAATCATCAGAGGTGCTATTTTGGATGCATGGAGAGAATATAGAACATATCAAAAGAAGCGTGAAAAGGGAACAGAAGGTGACGTTTATTCTTTAATCTATGGTATCAGACAATTATGGAAGACCAAATCCACTGAGGATGAACAGAAAAGATTGAGTGAATTGAGAAAGATTTCAAGCCATTTGGATTATTTAGACGTTGATCCAAGCTCGCCAGACTCTCCACCTCCAATTTTGATTGTTTGTACTCATGCTAAGCATCCATACCATAGCCCAAAGCTCATTGAAGATGGGAAGAAGTTGGCTAATGACTGGAACAGTTCTTTTATACTGGTGGATACTGAAGTTGGTGAAAATATCGGGGAGACGTTTAGTTTAATCATTAGAGAAATCATCGAAAGGGACAAATTACAGAAGATGAGAAAGCTGGCTAAATAAAGAGTGTGATGGTAATAATGTATAAGATTTTTTTTTTTATTATGGTGTGTATGTTTGTGTATTTTTGTTTTGCTTTTTTCAATTAATATTTAGAGGCGCTTGATTTCAAAGTTGTGTAGTTCATATCATATATGTATCACATAGTGATTTTGTTTTATTTTTCAAATATGTACTTTTCAATAGCTTTTAGAATCACCAACTAGTAGTGACTTCATTTAACCACAATAAAGTAACAGATGCATAATGGATATTACCCTTGGTGCTCAGAATAACAACAATTCATAATATCAAAAAACATACGTTATATAAATCTCTCCATACTACATAATTTAATCATAATGTCTTATTTTTTCAACGCTTACATACCCAAAATACTTTCAGATGTATGTCTTTTGCTTCCGTAAACGGTAACCTAAACTGCCTGGACTCTGGAGTATTACAACACTTAAATTACATCCCCTACAATATACCATTCTAAGCAAGTGACATACCAGTCACAGAATAATAAACTATGGCACCTTGAATACTATAAATAACTAAGAATAGCCAATAATTATTTGGTTTTATTAATTCTTTGTAAACATCAGCAAGATAATTATGACATCTTACACAGATAACAAAGGCTATACCCTTGACAAAATTGATTTACCAAAAGCCCACATCATTGATGGTGTTGAGTTCCCAGTGGCTTTCAAAGTCAATTATCATGATAAACCTTATGATAAAGCTAAAGTTGAATCTTTATTGGCTTTTCTATCCAAAGACGGAACTATTCCATCACTTATTGAGAAGCATGGTGCTTTAGCTCTTCGTAATTCTGTTCCAGACTCAGATGATTCCAAAATCCCAGATCTTGCTGATGTGATTAAAGTTGTCGAGGAGAGTAGTGGCAACATTATTTTTGAACAAAATGGTACCGGTGGTGCTAGAGAACAAGTTGGTCATAACTTGTACGTTGCCAATATTAAAACACCACCAGAAAAGAAGACACAACAACATAACGAGTTTTCAAGATTCAAAAAATATCCAGTACACATCAACTTTACCATTCCTGATTTCAATGCTAAAGGTGGTGAAACTCCATTGGTTCATGGTGCAGAGCTTCATGATGCGGTGAAGGAAGAATTACCAGAATTCTTTGACAAACTTTCCAAACATGGTATCAAGTATGTTAATGAAGTTTGGGGTGAAGGCGTTGGTCACAATGTGTCTTGGAAAGATGAGGTTACATTTGGTAGAACTATTAAACCTGAAGATGACTTAGAAACACAAAGAGCAAAAGCTTTGAAGATTGCCCATGAAACTGTTTCAGATGATTCAAAATTTGATGAGGACGGTAATTTAGTTGTTACATCTACTGTCCCTGCTGTTAAACAATTCAAAAAGAGACCATTGTTGTTCAGTTCACTTGGTGATCGTGGTGGTAAAGGTATAGTCATTTTTGGTAAC
This sequence comes from Liangdongia berthetii, assembly GCA_030564525.1. Lineage (NCBI taxonomy): Eukaryota > Fungi > Ascomycota > Saccharomycetes > Phaffomycetales > Wickerhamomycetaceae > Liangdongia > Liangdongia berthetii. The sequence continues at coordinate 16,270 of JAJLVX010000462.1, read as the reverse complement.
AATGAGCCGTTTGACGAAGATGAGTACACCAAGTACATTGAAATCAGTGATCGTTTAGACTACAAGCATGAATGGGAAAGTGGTGATGTTGTTTTTGTTGATAACTATCAAGTGAGCCATGGTAAGAGTCCATATGAAGGCAAGAGACGTATCCTTGTTTCTATGTGGGATGAAGGCACCCCAAGAGCCTTAAAGGACTTTGCCAACTTGAAACTTCAATGAAATATGTATGTATCGAACATGTAATTCTGAAATAATATATGTATAACTTTTGATTGAATTAAGTTCTTGATTTAAAAAAAAAAGAAATAATCAACACAGGAGTTCAAAACGTTGGTTCCTGAAATAGTAGCTACAAATATATACCTCTAATACTCTTCAGACTAAACATTATATATGGAAACTCTTAATCCCGTGAACATGCACACATATGCAATTAATATGCAGCGAAATGCCAAGATTCACTTCCGACTGTAGATCAAACCGGAACTCAACATTCCGGGTAACGGTACGCCAAAAAGTCAACATCTTCTCGAATGAGTTCATACAGCGCAAAAGAATTTAAAACACATTGAGAACAAGGGAAAACAACCGTGAAGAACGCGTCTACCAAGTATCCGTTGTCAATTTTCTATCACATCTGAGTGCCAATTTGCTTCTGCTTGTGTCTTTCCAGCCATACTTTTGCAAGCGTTCCAATTCTGCTTCGTGGGAAGAAGAGAAGGAATAGAATCATCATCCCGTCACTGAAAAAAGGCAGGCTTTTATTGTCTTTTACTACTACATTTGTTTACCACTGTTACTTTTGGTCAGTTCTTCATTGATTGATACTTCCCGATTAGTTGCTGAGAACAGACGATTTTGCTTTTGCTTTAAAGTTTTGCTTTCCTACTTTTGTTGGTTGTATTCCATTACATTTTGACCCCTGCTTCACATCTGCATTCGCTTAAAAGAGGTTCTTCAAGTTAAGAAAAAGTTTTAAAAGGACTCATCTGAACTTCTAATCATACCATATAACACAATTATGGACCATTTACATGACCTAGAGCTCAAGCTCAACAGAAATGGTGATGATGCAGAGAGTGTTAACTCCACAAGTTTGAAGAAGGAGATTATGGATCATTTATCTACTCCAAAAAATTCAAAAGTAAAGGACTTTCAACTTGAGTCTCCTGGATCATTACCAAGATATCCTGGTACTCTAAATGTCACTGCTTTGGCTGGTTCAAACAATTCTTTGCCGTCCATTGCTAATGGCACAACCACTTCTGACCCAAATCATCAGAATGACATATTTGCGTCTTCACCAATAAATAATAGCAAGACGTTGGATCCTGGCAAACCACTGAATAGCAATCCAAGAGTGAATGATATAATAAATTCGCTGGATGAACCTATTTTGTTCAAGAGAGTTTCTACGATGTCTACAGATTCTACAGGATCAACATCTTCTGAGGAAACTTATGAATCAGAATCACACAACACAACTGCAAACAACAACAACTTCACCAGAGCAGATACAACAACTACCAATGATGATACCTTTGGTGTGGTCAACACTGCTACTACTGCTACAGTTTCCAAAGCTACTGCCACAACCGTTAAATCTCCTCTGCTAGAGAGAGAAAGCACTTCAAATAGTAACATTACAGCTGGTCCTATTGATGATGACGATGAAGAAGATCAACAACTACGAGAAGCGTTTAAAGTTCACTCAATTACTGAAACCACTAAAGAATTGAACAACAGCCAGAATGAAATCATACATACAGAGCAAGAACAACAACAGACGTTAAAGAGCAAACACAATTCTAGCGATCTAAATTCACACATTATACAAACAAGTGTTAACAATGTGACACCTCAAATGGTTGACAGAACTGTTAACAAGTTTCCTCAGCATGATTTGACAGCATCATCATTCATCTCTACACCTGGTTCTGCTGGATTTGAACAACACATTATCAAGGACTTTATGGGCGCTTCTGAAGAAGTGCTCCCTGAAACCAAAAACATTCCAAGCCGTTCTTCTTCAGACTCTGATGTGCCAGACAATGACAAGTCTTTGGATGGTATGGACAAGCCTATTGCGACTTCATCAAATTTGAACATCCCAAGCTTGGACAATAACCTAGAAGATATTGGTGATGTTACCATCAGAGAAGAGGTGGATCAAGAGTATGAAAATGAAACTGCAGCAGATGATGGTGATGATGAACGAGATGATGTGGAGGAGGAAGAAGTTCCAATAGGTGGCCCCTACAATGGTAATCTAAGCTCCACAGTGAATACCAGCTCCAGTTCATTTGGTTCTCAAAAGAACGGCAACCTGTTTGTCAAAGCTTCAAGCCATTCATCCTCTCACACGTCGACTCCAAATTTGTTACATGAACAGGAGAGATCTGCATCTACACCTATTTCCAAACCACCTCACCATTCTTCATCTTCGTCATATTCTAAATTGCACACCAAGGCAAGCACTCCAAAGAGCAATGGTGGGAGATCTGTTTCTTCTCCATTTTCAACAAAGAGTGATTCCATAGGAGCAAAGAAGAGAAAAAGTGGCAACAAAGTGAAGGGCTTCTTTTCAAGTCTTGTTGGTGGTGGCAGTGGTTCAAGAAGTGTCAGCTCCTCTCAAGACCATGGTAGATACTCCGGTAATTCTTCTGCTGCATCAAGTTTAAAAATCTCAACTCCATATGATGCCAAACATGTTGCACATGTTGGGGTTGATAAGAATGGTCAATACACTGGGCTGCCTGAGGAATGGGAAAAGTTATTGATGTCAAGTGGTATCACAAAGAAGGAACAAGAACAGCATCCACAAGCTGTCATGGATATTGTTGCATTCTATCAAGATCAAACCCAAAACGCAGATGAGAAAGTGTTTAAAAAGTTCAACCAAACAAACACAAAACTATCATCAACACAGTCTTTTAGAACTCCTAGACCTCAACAGAATGGGTTCCAAACTCCACAAACTGCCCAATCAAGTCAATTCCAAACACCAAGCCAGTTTCAAACACCAAGACAGACGCCTCCAGAGCATCTCAACAGTGTAAACAGAGACCGTCAATTCATTCCATCAAGACCTCCTCCAAAACCTCCACAGAATTCATCTTTAACTCCAAATATTGTGTCTCCATTGTCTAGATCTCATTCTGTTATGAGCCAGCATACAAAGAGCTCACATCAGACGCCTGTGAAAGATTTGCAGCTGTCTCCACATAGACCTGCACCTGCACCACCAACTACAAATGTTCCTCCAAAAATTGCGCCTCCAACTCCAAAACATGAAGACATTGAAGAAGAGGTGCCTCTAGAACGTGAAAACCAACAAATACAACAGAAACCACCACCATTGCCAAAGGACCAACCTGTTAGAGATCCACAACAAGCTGCAGCACATTCTGCTCGTAAGAAGGAAGAAAAGAAGAGAAAGACTGCACAAGTGCTTGCCAAACTGGCAACCATCTGTTCTGAAGGTGATCCAAGCAAGATGTACAGAAACCTTATCAAGATTGGGCAAGGTGCCTCTGGTGGTGTTTATACTGCATATGAATTGGGTAGTAACAAGTGTGTTGCTATTAAGCAAATGAATTTGGAACAACAACCAAAGAAGGAGTTGATTATTAACGAAATTTTGGTTATGAAGGGGAGTAAGCATAAGAACATTGTCAATTTTATTGATTCATATCTATTAAAAGGTGATCTGTGGGTTGTCATGGAATACATGGAAGGTGGTTCCTTGACTGATGTTGTTACACACAGTGTTATGACTGAAGCACAAATTGGTGCTGTTTGCAGAGAGACATTACAAGGGTTACAATTTTTGCACTCTAAGGGTGTTATTCATAGAGATATCAAGTCTGATAATATTTTGCTTTCGATGACTGGTGATATCAAATTAACTGATTTTGGTTTCTGTGCCCAAATTAACGAAGTGAATTTGAAGAGAACCACCATGGTTGGTACTCCATATTGGATGGCTCCGGAAGTTGTTTCAAGAAAGGAGTATGGCCCAAAGGTTGATATTTGGTCCTTGGGTATCATGATTATTGAAATGATTGAAGGTGAACCACCATATCTGAATGAAACACCACTGAGAGCTTTGTACTTGATTGCCACTAATGGTACACCAAATCTAAAAGACCCAGAATCATTGACTGATACATTAAAGAGATTTTTGAGTTGGACATTACAGGTTGAGCCTGAGAAGAGAGGGAATGCAACGGAATTGTTGCAAGATCCATTCATTTTACAAGCTGATGATGTTTCATCTTTGGCTCCATTGGTTAAACTTGCAAGAATGAAGAAGTTGGCTGAGAAATCTGATGATGAAGAATGATATATACGTTTATTGTTTGTTTTGATAATTGATTGTAATACTACGCTTTGATGTTTATAGTACAAATTCTAATTAAATTATAATTCTAAAAACTCTCTACCCATAATTTCCTATAAAACATAAAATGCAATCATATAAACTATGATCAATCATCCCAATCATCTTGATCTTGACCTCTAGTTTGAACGAAAAACAATGTAGCATCTTTTCTACCCTTGTTCACAAATTGATAAAAATTACCCATTGGTATTTCCACAGAGCATCCTTTCTTGATTAAAAATACATTCCCAGACAATGTGACTTCCACAATACCTGAAACACAGTAAAACACAAAGTATGTGGTGTCTGTACTCTTCAAACTTTTAACACCACCTGGAGGTATTTGCATCATACCAGTAGCAATGAACTCCCTGTTTTTATCAAACAAAATTGCAAGTTTAAAATTATCAGTCTCCGATTGAACAGCAGTACTGAAATTTTCTGTGCCTGGAGCCCAAGCAATCAATCTCTCATTCTTCTCATCAGAACCATGCCCTTCAAAAGCATCAACTTTCAAGTATCCCGTCTTTAACCATTCAGACCCTTTGTATTCACCATTTTGAACAGCTCTTTCATCTTCATCGTCTTCTTGTTGTTGCTGGGCCAACTCTTCGTTTTGTAAATATTCATCAATGTCTTGTTGTTCTCTATGTCCAGCATTTCCAACTTCATTGAATAAGTCATCATCTTCATCATCATCAGACCTTTCAGTAGTAGGTCTCGATACAAGTAATGGTCTTGGTCTTGGTGCACGTTGTCTAATTCTAGGTTTTGGTTTAACTGAAGCAGCTCTTGAGGCAGCTCTTGATCTTGATTTTGAAGCCGCCCTCGATCTTGATTTCGCCCGCTTTGATGGTTGAGAAGGAGCCTCATCAACAGTAATGATGCGTGCTAATCTTGGAACAACATCACGCTTTGTTTTTTCATAGACAGCCTTTTCATTTCTCCAGAAGGCTAAAGGTCTCATTTTCACCCTTGAAGATCTTCTAGTTGCATTTTCATTTGGGGGCCTTGATCTTGATCTTGATGCTTGTTCTCTTTTCAATTCAGAAACATCAATAACATGCTCTCCAGTTGGTGAGCTGGAACCACTAGTAGATTTTGCTCTTTTGAATTTGTTAACTCTAACCCCATACTCAGCATAGTTAATTGCGGTTGTATCATCAACATCACTGGTAATAGAGGTGATATCATTGTCAGATCCAGACTCAGAGTCTCTTCTATGTCTTGGTCTACCTCTTCTTTGAGGTGATTCCTTAAACACAGAATCATCAACATCAGAAACAACAGTGGTTTCATTAATCATAGTTGAGTTCATGGTTTGATCAAATGTGTCACCATCATCAGAATCCGAAAGTGAATCATCATCATCATTATCAACTTCAAATTCAGACTCACTATCACTCAACATGCTATGCTCCTTTTGCTTTTGCTTTTTCTTTGAAGCAGCAGATCTTGCTTTGGACTGTGTCTTTTTTATCCTTTTTCTATTCAGCGCAACATTGCGGGTTGTTAAGCTATCTCTTCTTAATGGTATTGGTGAAGATGTTGAATCAGATGCACTTAGTGGTTCTTTTAGTGGTGATGTTCCATAATCTGGTTTTGTTGGGGTTGAGAAGCCAGATCCCGAACTATATGGTCTGCCACTTAATCTTCTTCTTGTAGCTGAACGTACTGTAATGTTTCTTTCTAACTCTCGCAGTGTTTCTTCTCTTGAACCTGGAAATGAACTAGCTTCACTTGACGAGGGCACAAATAATCTTTGACCAGAATGCTTTGGTAGTGATGAATGCGGTTGTCTCAGTTGTTCCTGCTCCTGATCACGCCTTAGTTCTTCATCTCTCATTCTTCTTAGCAAACGTGGATCTCTAATCTTCTGCGGTGATGATTCTGCTTGGAATTCTTCTTGTTGTACAGATTCGATGGGTACCCTATCCAAATCTTCATCAAAAGACATATCAATTCTTCCATTATCATTGTCATTATTGTTATAATCATCATCAGCATTATCATTTCCTTGATTCTGGTTTCCCACAAACTTTATGCTACCTCTGCTCTCGTCATCAATTTCCATATCACCATAATCATCACCATAGGATCCACCAGTCAATGGTCTTTCCTCTTCCTCCATCTCTACACTTTGTGAATGTGATGGTAGTGGAGATAATAGTGGCGCTTGAAACCTGCTATGAGACCGTGTTGGAGATCCCAAGTCATTCTCAGTGTCTGAAGGTGGGAATAACTGTCTCCCATTAGACTTGGCAGCAGAAGAAGTGCCCACAAGTGTTTGTTCATCAACATCAGTAAAGAATTCATCTAAATCCTCCATGTCGTGTTCATCCTTCTTGACGTTATCTGGGGCCTTCAGCCCCGTTTTTCTGGAGGTGACACCAATCTCAGATAAAAACATGGTTAAAAGGTTATATCTAAGATAGAGCAACCGTAATAGACCCTGGTTAGCAACCTGAAATAGATGATGATTCTCTTTGTTAACTACATCAAATCACATCTTTGTTTACGTTTATTTTTCGCGTTTTTTATAGTGTGGTGTTCGGATTAAATTTATTATGTAATTTATTAATAATTGATATAACGTACATTGTTATACTACTTATTATCATTATCATTAACAGATTAATTAAGTATACTCACGCCCATTCAAAATAAACCTCGAAATCTCTTCAGTATACAAAAACCTTTGGTCGTTCAGGATTCTCCTCACAGTGGCTTTAACTTTCGAGATACCTGCGTCACTATGAATACCACGGCCTGTGATAATCATCAATGGTTCTAATTCTCTCACTTTGTTGGATCTCTTTGTGTTCCCAGAATGTTCACGTGCCTTCAGTTCGTCTTTCCACCACTCTTTTGTTGCCATGATTGTGGTGATTTGTGCATTCTTGACATGGAAACCATGAAGATCAAGAATACTATTCTCCATTGCATTCTTCAACTGTGTTCTTTGCAATTCAATCTGTTTTTTATCCAACCCTTCTTCTGAATCACTTAATGAACCCCTAGAGTTCTTTCTATTCGATACAGTGGTGAATGAGACATCATCTCTTGGTCTATCCAGATATTTAATCTTCCTGGTTTGTGCATCAATGAGTACATTCTTAAAAGTGGACTTCTCAGCATTATGATCAATCAATTCAACAGCTAGATTTAGTACTTTTGAAACATCACCTTTGAAAAATATCATGGCTTTTTTGTAAAACTCCCAAGAAACGTTGATCAAACTATCACTTGAGTATACGATGGAAATCAGCTCTTGCATTCTTGGATCCTTCTCAACATCAAACTCATCAGGCTCACTACTTGTGTTATTCATCTTTTGCAACTTTTGCTTCTCCTTCAATGTTAATTGATACGCCTTTACATCTATTGTGGTGTTTGCCTGGACTCTCCCACCGGCAGGTATATAATTCTTTGGCAGTTCTATAGTGGTCACCTTGTTCAAATTCTTTTCTTCTTCATCTTCCAAATAATGGAAAATGATATCAACGACAGCCTGGTATGGAAGTGCACTGTTTTTGTTATAATAGAAAGTTGCACTTTCATGGTCCAATCCAGTCAATGAACAGATTGTTTCAATATCATCATTTTTTGAGTGCCAAAAACTTGTACCAGAATTATTGGTTGGGAATCCCTTATTAGTATTATTATTATTATTATTATTATTATTATTATCATCATCAATGTCATTCAACGCAGCCTTGATCAAATCATGTGTTAACAAATCCTCACAAGCCTTGTCCATATCCTCATTACAATCATTCAACACCTTCATAACAACTTTCCGATCAATCTTGGGGAACATTTCCTGTAAAGACTTCATCTTGTAATTGTAGGAATCAGTGTCTTCGCCTTTGGGCTCTTCCTTAAAATTGAACTCTTCATTATCAACCACGATAAAGTTCATTGCACTCTCAACATCATTATTACATTCTTTTAATGCATGCTTAATCTTCTTGATGGACATTTTAGGGAAAACTTCTTTCAATGCTTGTATTTCTTGAGATGCTGTGCTTGTTGAGATCATATCCTCAGAAGGCATTGTAGATAAGTATCCACATGTCAGCTCTAGATCTCTATGATACTTTTCCAATGCAAAGATAATTGTGTCATCAGATAGATTTGGGAACATTTCTTTTAAAATCTGGAAAGTGGATTCATCAATACCAGTATAAACAGGATCCTTGCCATATTGTCCTTGATCGGAAACATTGGTTACGCTAGTATTTGTAGTAGCTGTCATAGGCTGTTCACTACCAAAGTCGTCATCAGCAAAATGTCCTTCAGCATCATCTTCATCATCAGTTACTAGGGCACTGTTATTTTCAATTCCCCTTTCTTGAGCCTCATTCTGTTGTTGATTCACTTGAGGTTCGTTTAGTCTTGAATTGGCATTAGCAGAGATACTGCCCTTACGACCACCACTGTGCTTTCTCTTTGTCTGTCCTCTTTTCCTCACCATGGCCACCGGTAAAGACTCCAGTGCTGCAGACAAGGATGTCGTCACAACTGGTTAAGTTTGTGCTATATGTTGGAAATGATAGTACTTGGTTGTTAACACGATCAATTTTATGAAAAATAAAAATATCGTTTCTATGGTTGCCGAGATGCGATGAGCATCGAGAGAATCACACCAGAACATATAGCTAGTACGCTTATAAGTTATATATTATATATGTTGCGGTTTACAGTTATATATGATATATATCCTCCTTCTTTTCCACCGGTTATTTTCCATGTCCAGTGGTTTTTTTACATGCCTACAATTAACTATAAAGTAAACCAATCAATGCAAGTTTTAATTTTGGTGAAAGCTATATGAATCTTACATTCAACTATCTCTAGTCTTAATTATGGTCTTGATCAACGCCAACCATTTCGTCAATTCCTCTTCACTATCAGCACAGAACCGTATTCTCTTTTTTGGTGTGATTAGTAGCATACAATACACTTTAGATTTACTCAATGGGTCCAATTCCACAACATCGATCAATTCCTTCATATCAATCTTTTTGTAAACACTGTGTGCATTGACATCCTTGTGGTTTTTGTAGAAGTACATGTACTTGTTTGTAAGAATGATGTAGTATTTCTTCCATTGGTTGTAACGTTTCTTGAGTCTTAGTAAGTACCCTTTATCAATGACATGTTCTGGAGAAGAGTATGCAAACGAATTGTAATACTCTGTTTCTGTGGTGTTGATGGTGGTATTGTCCTGTTGTAAAAGTGGATTTTCAATAACGGGTGATGATTGTGGTGATCCTTCGTTTTCCTCATCATCATCCTGATCATTAGTGACTTCATTAACTGTGGTATCATTATTATCATTGTCATTACCAGCAGCAGTAGTGATGGTATTTGCAGTTGTATTTCCCTCTTGAGATTCTAAAATTGGTTCAATGATATTTAAAGAAACTGTTGATTGACCATGATTATGGAAATTCCCTACACCACCATCGGAAGTGAAATTGTCATCAGTACCGGACAAGTTCAAGTTATCAACCTCATTGTTCAAACTATCAATTGAATTTGTATGTTCAATTTTCACTGGAGGTTGCAATACATCGGCATGCTGATGATGCTTTTGTTCAGGAACCGGTTCAATTTTTAATGGTGAAACATCATCATTATCATCATCAATCTCTGCTTCTTTTTCTTTTTCTTTATCTTCGTCTTGTGGTTTCTTTATACTTAGAGCTCCACCTTCATTTGCATCTTCCTTTTCATTCACAATTTCACCAAGGGCTTTTATCCATTGAGAATAATCTTCAGAGTTACCAGCTCGTAAATGGTAAATTCTTGCACTTGTAACAATGATAAAATGATATTTATGGTTATCTGGGATCTCTGTGAAGGATAGAATGTCATTTTTGGGTATAACTCTTGAAGCTTTATATTCCTTCGAGTCCTTATAATAAGATAGTTGATTTCTTCTCAAAACAAACCACTTTTTTTGCCAACTATGGGACTTTGTACGTTTGTTCAGATATGATGATACAAGAACCTCGTACTCATTCGGACCACACATGGTTCATAAGCAAAGGGTGATATGCGCAAGTATTAAACTGTTGTTAATTTTCTCTGAAGATAGAAGAAGCCTGTCTGATCTATATTTACCTGTTGTTGGATTTTGGATTTTTTGTATGTTGGTCCAAATTAGGAATTACCCTAATTAGGAAATCAATGCATGATTATGTAATTAATCTCGCAAAGCTAATAGAAGCTTGAGTTTGATTTTTTATACCGTTTATTACTGTTTAACTTTTATAGCAGGGTTCATCTTTATGAATAAACAAGGAGTACACCCTGTCATTGGTGATTTCACCACATTTGTTGATCAATTGGTGAAAATAAACAAAAAAGCACTAGTTATTGTCCTAGATGTTCAAAGCGATATACAAGTGATACCCACAAGAGAAAGATCGAGCATATCATATATCAATAGTATTGATAAGATTGACCTTGTTAATATTGAGTCATTAAGGCAGCTCTATGTGCTTTTGAGCAAAATTGAAGTTGATGATGAATATAATGACATGGTGATTGGGGTCTGGGGATTAATGACAATGTATAACCAAGAACTGACAAAGCTGAATATTGTACTAAGCAAAGTTGCTGATTTAAAGAGAATTGTGTTAATTGGGGAACAAAATAGGGAACATTTGGATATTCTACAGAAATGGGCTGTAATTTGAATAGTGTTTTATAATAGTAGATATATGTTGATATATTTACACTTTTGAAAGTTATAAATGTAGGTAACATGAATAAATTATACAAAATATTGGTAATCTGGTTTTGTAAAAAATTCCTAATATACAAATTTTAAAGTAATGACTCTATATGATTATTTTTTTTCATCAATGTGAATGTTAACTTCCTTGATTTCTGAAGATTCATTGTCATAGTAAGCCTTAACCTTAATCTTGAATTCAGAAGCAGCAACACCAAAAGTCTTTAGGATCAAAGCTTGTTGGACATCTAGAGTGTCACCCTTGGAAACAACATGATATGGTTCTTCCAAAGTGATCTTACCGGCTTTAATCTTTGTTGGGATCTTGAACTTATTTCTTAGAGTTGGCTCCATAGAATGGGACATTGGAACATCTTCTTCTGTTGGGATTTGACCACCTCTAGTGTAAATGATACCAGCTGGCAAAACGAAATCAATAGGACTCTTTGACTTGGCTCTACAGTAGTCTTGTCTAGTGTATGCGGCGAAATATGCAGTAACGGTATCAACGTCCTCATCAGTGAATAGCAAACCAGTAACACCACTGGCGTATTTGGAAAACTTGTGCAAATGTTCTTTGTATTCTTCTTCAACAGTATCACCCAAGGCCTTTTCCAGCACTCTTCTCTTACCCAAGATCAACTTAGAACCAACCCAATCGCTTCTAACAGCTTGCAAGACTGGAGTACGCACATCATCTAGATACAACATCCACACATATCTGTACTTGTCCAAGCCTTCTCTAATCTCGTCAAAGATTCTTTCCTTGTTTTCTCTACCTTTCTTATCGGTTTGTGCTAGTGTCACTAGTCTTGAACGTTTGGATCTAGGCATCTTTTATAGTTTATATTCTATTAATCCTGTATATATAACACTTTCTCTATATTTTTAAAAGCGAATTAAAATTTTTTTTTGTGCGATGAGCACACCAAAAATAAAAAAGAAAAAAAAAAAGCAATCACGTGCCAGGTCATGTGACGCGATTTTGTTTTTGCCCAAATTCAAGTGGAAGGAAAAGTTAACAGAGAGGCACAGAGCCATTTCGCCACCAGTAGGAAGCAACAAAAATGAGTACAAAAGAAACTGACGACGTTGTGATGCATACAAATGATAGTGATGATGAAGAACAAAGCCTGGCTAGGCTGAGCGAGCAATACAGACGCTTTTCAGAAAGCCGCCGCCATGCTTCTGGTGATTTTAACAGTGATGATAACAGTGATAACCACTATTCCCATAATGAACATGATTACGATGATGAAGACGATGATGAGAACACCGGTGATGCTGATGATGATGATGAATTGATGCGCTCAATTCATAGCTCTCATCCATTTGCATTCAGTGCTGGTGCTGCTGGTGAACACGATCATAATGATGAAGATGAAGATGATGAAAATGGCGTTGGTGCACACTCGGATGAGAACTCAGATGAGATGAGCAACAATGAACTTCTGGAAAGTGCACTACGCTCATTTAGAGATCGTTTGAGTGCAGCTGGCTCTGCTTCTGTTTCAGGCTCTGCTTCTCCTTCAAATAACAATCATTCTGCTGCTCGAAATACACTTGCAGAGAACATGGCTAGATTATTCCCAGGAGCTATGGAAGTGTTTGGTGGTTTTGATTCTACTGAAGATACGTCTCGTATCTCAGGACTTACTGAAGGTCTGACTAGAAGAGATGATCCTTATTTGCTTTTAGAAACATTAAATGAACTTTCTGAGAGATTATTAATGGTCAATGAAATTACTGAGCGTGCTGTCCCAGTTTCTCGACTATCTAGAAACTTGATTGCCATCTTGACTGAACCAGGCTATGAAGAAGAATTGGAACTACAATTGGTTGCGTGCAGATGTTTGTACAACTTTTTGGAGGTCAATAATGACTATGTATTTGAAGTTGTTAGAGATGGTGCTATAGAAGCTTTACAAAGTAAATTGTTTGAAATTAGTTACATCGATTTGGCTGAACAGGCTTTACAAGCTTTGGAAATCATCTCTAAAGTTTGTGGCGAAAATATTTTAAGAAAAAATTGCTTGATTTCTTGTCTTCAATATTTGGATTTTTTCACTACTCATGCACAAAGAAAGGCCTTAACGATCACTGCAAATTCCGTCAAGCGTATCAAGCCTTCTCAATTTGAACTTATTGAAGAGATTTTCCCTATTTTGACTAGGGTAGTTGTGGAATCTACAGATACTACTGAATTGGATACTGCTTGGTTGGCAATTTCTCGAATTATCCAAAATTTCAAAGGTTCTAATAAACTGGAGAAATTATTCAATCAAGATATAACTGCAAAAATGATCAATGTCATTGCTTCTGCCGATACTTCACTAAACACTTGTTTAACATTGATTAAAACTCTGATGATTGGATGCTTTAATGAACACATTTCGAAACAAATTGTTGGAGATGGTAAATTGGATACTGCCATTTATTCAGCTTTAAACAAATACAAGAAAAACACAAATGATTCTTCGTCAAATACTGCACCACCTACTGCATCTTCAAGAGGCTCCATCTCTGCGGCAGCCTATAATATTAATAATAATGATCATAATGATGACAGCATTTCCATTGAAACTCTAATGGCATGTCCAAAGGATTTAATCACTTCAATCTTGGATTTGATTCTAAGTCTTTTACCACAAGAAAATCCAAAAGAATTAACCATTCCAACACACATCTCCAAAGACTACTCATCAGTACAACCACAGTATATTGCATTTGTGAATCACATCTTTACATTACTTCCAATTATTTATTCATCAAGTGTTGCTCATGACATTCGCCGTCGTGTTTTAATTTCATTGATTAGAATTGTCTCATCATTACAAGATATTAGTGCCATCACTGATGAATTGTCAATTGTGAACTTGTTGGCCTCAATCATCATCCAAAATAAGGATGTGGTTCATTCTACTAAAACTGATGTTAAGCCTTATTTTGCTTTGGCTGCCGCATTTTTATTGACTAATTTGTTAATTAAAAAGGATTCTACGACTTTTATCGATGTTTTCCAAAGAGAAGGTTTGATTGCTGATACGTTTGCATTATTGGAAGTTTTAAGAGAGAAAAAAGTTGAACCTCCAGTTTCTCAACAAGAAGAAAATAAGGAAGAAACTGCAACAACCACAAACAATGATAATGAGCATAGAAATGAAAATAGTGATGATAATGACCTCAGTGATAGTGATATTGAAGAAGATGATGATAATGACGACGACGACGACGACGAAGAAGAAGATGATGATACATACTATCAACATAGATCATCGAGTGACGTCCTCTATTCTCAACACTCTTTCAAAAATCTTCAAATCAAACAAGTTTTATCATTATTGATGAAATATGCATCTGAAATTGAACAACAATACTTGATGAAACAAGCAAATAGTCCTTCTAAGTTGGAGCACTTGAGAGTGTTGAATGAAATTGGCGTCGTGTTACAAGATGATGAATTACTAAAGACATATTCTTCCCAAGATTGGTTAAAGCTTTGGAAAACTTTATCCGATTCACTATTTGCTGAAACTTTTACCGTTTCAAGTTTTGAATTGATCAGTTCTGGTATCATTGAAATTCTATCAACTTTTTTCAACAAGGTTGGTGTTGATAATAGCAGCTTAGAATGTGTTGCATCATTCAAAAACATTTTCAGCGGTGAACCTTTTGATTTATTAGTGAAGAAACTACAAGAAGTTTTGACAAGATCCGAATCATTTGAAATCATTAGTTCTGGTTTAAGAGTTGGTGAAAATAGAGCATCATCGTTGGGTAAACAAGTTAAAATTAAGCTTTCATGTGATCCTCAAGATGAAGAATTTTTTGAAAAAATGAGTGAATTTGTTATTCTGGTTCAAGCTGTTGCTTCATTCAACAACATTAATACATTCTTGAAGAGAAGAATTGAAAACCCATTCAACTTTTTGGGATTACTCCGTCAAGCTTCTTCGCAGACAAATACAGAGAATAAACCACCATGGCACATTGAGTTTTTAATTGGTGGTGAAGTTGTTCCTTATGATTCAACTATTTTTGGATCCTTGTACAAGTACAAAAAGCAACAAGATGTAAACTTTGACACATCAAGCTTTTGGAGTCAAGTACATGATGTTTCATTCCGTAAAGTTGAAGGTAAAGAGCCAGATTTGGAGTTTGATGATAGATACCCAGATTTTGGTGATGGTGAATTAGAAAGCACCAAACATCCAATCACAATCAATACTTTGACACTATTAAAACAATTGCATACTTTCAGTGATGATTCAAATTCTTTCTTGAATTATAAATTGACAGCTAAATTGAATAGACAATTGGAAGAACCGTTGATTGTTGCTAGTGGGATTTTACCGAATTGGGCTATTTATATCACAAGAAATTTCCCCTATTTGTTCCCATTAGAAACTAGAATTTTCTTTTTACAATCAACTTCATTTGGTTATTCAAGACTTATCCAACTATGGACCAACAAGGCAAACCAAGAAAATAACAGCAATAATAACAACAATGATAATGATGATTCAAATGCCAATTTGTTGTTAGGTAGACCAACAAGACACAAGGTTCGTGTTTCTAGAAACAACTTGTTACAAAGTGCATTTAAAGTTTTGGATAGATTAGGATCACATCCAAGTGTTTTAGAAATTGAATTTTCTGATGAAGAAGGTACTGGTCTTGGCCCAACTTTAGAGTTTTATGCTATGGTTTCCAATCTGTTTTCTCAAAAAAAGTTGAACTTGTGGAGACAAAATGATGATGATAGTGATGAACATGTGAATTATAAGACTGGATTATTCCCAAGACCATTAGACACTAGCTCTGAAACTGATAATTCAACAATTATCAATCTATTCAAGAACCTAGGGAAATTTGTTGCTAGAGCCTTACTGGATAATAGAATTATTGATTTGTCATTTAACCATGTGTTTTTCCAATCATGTGCCAAGCTAGTCAAGGAGGGTCGTTTAACTTTTGATTCCAAGGTTGGATTGGAATTACTTTGGTTTATTGATCCAGAATTGCACAGATCATTGAAATACATGCAATCTCATCAAAGTGAACTGCATGAAATGGGTATTACCTTTACTTTACCTGGTTATCCTGATGTTGAATTACTTGCTAATGGTGATTCC